>CABFOW010004894.1:28236-49695 GCA_902141385.1 Timema californicum | reverse complement strand
CCGTTTTTGGCACCTATTGGCTGAGTATTAGTCTTGTATGAATTATATTAGTATTGTACCCCAGGGAGTGGGTCAGTAAATACATGCACTATTGAATGCTATGGCAGTACCAATAGGAAAAGGACCGGCCATAGTACTATTTGTGTTGACGCCTGTATGGTAGCCATCTACCAATGTTATCATCTAACCTTTCCATTGCAGTTCATTATACTATATCTCTTAAAAAAAATTATTTTGTCCCAATCATGCAAGCTAGTTTAAATTATAAATGTTTTAATCAATAATATATGTATATAATTTCCAGTTAACCTTGGTTTATAATTACCTCACTGTTTTCTTTCAGAACCAACTGACAGTGGCCTGGCGTCAGTCTAGCTGTTTTGTAATTGAACATTGATCTTCAAGCCTACTGCATATGATCTTGCCCGTGTTGCGACAAGACAGAATTAATCTGGAACCTCTTTATTATGTTTTGTATATCTATTGTAATCAATTATATCTTATATTTTTCTGTTATAACAAATCTATTTTTGTTATTGTAATCATCTTATCTATCTGGTTTAAATAGCTCCTTTGTACACCAAAGTAGTATTTGGTACATATTGCACAAAACCCTACACATTTACTGTACAACCACTGTCCTGGGTACGTAATCCATTTTCTACTGCTGTGGCGTGTACACAAAACAATACAATGTGTCGTAAATAAATATAGGTTTAAGTGTACCCTGAATTTAAAAAGTTTGCGGAACATTGCCTTAGACCATATGACCACCTAAACGGGTTATCATCCTTAATTATCAATGATGGGGTAGCTCCAATGCGGGCAGTGAGTAGCGACAAAAATAGAAATGGGCTTCGTGCGTATCAAAAACACGTCAAGTGTTTTTTTAACTTTTGGATGGTAACTGTTAATATCTATTTGGTGTTCACCCATATTTTAATGCTCAGTAGCGCTCTATTTGTCTGTTTATACATAGGACACAGCCACAAGATGTGATATTGGAAGAGGGTGTGAACAATACCTATATTGTCTGATCTGCATGCACACCAGATGGGTATTTGGATGTGTTTGTGAAGTAAGTTTGACTACACTTACATATTATTATGTTTGGTAGCTAAGCCAGTTTTGGTCTCAGTACAACGTATCCCCCTGACAGCTTTGCGTGGTGAAAAGTCATTAATCTGGCAACAGCTTAATTATTAAAATAGCTTTTGTTGCGTAAGTCGCAATATAAAATCGCAAATACGACTTATTATTGTACTTTTAGTAATTTATAAATTTAAATAGGTGGTTTGTCACTTTATTTGATAAATGAAACTAAGTAACGTTATTTATTTATTTACTTAGTTTATGGCATTAGGAACTCGAAAGTTAATTATCGCACTCACATAAGTACTCCACCTATCCCTAGCTTGAGCTAATTCTATCCAGTCTATCCCATTACACCCTATCTCTCTCAGTTATATCCAAACGTTTTTCTCCTATCTGCATTTGGGTCTTTCCAGTGGTCTTTTCCCATTGCGTTTGCCAGTAAATACCTTTAAAGTGGTTCTTGATACTCCCATTCACGCTGTATGACCTCCCCACCGTAGACTGCGAGATTTTATTACCGTAATAATATCTGGTGATAATTACATAATATAAAGTTCATTATTATGTAGCCTCCTCCACTATCTTCATCCATTTTTGGACCAATCATCTTCCTAAGCACCTTGTTTTCGAACACTCTACATTTATTTTTATCATTTAAGGTAAGAGGTCACGTTTCGTACCCGTAGAGACCAACCAGTAAAATTATGGCTTTGTATATTCTGAGTCTTACATTTATCAACAGCAGGCGAGACACCAACAACTTACTGACCGAGTAATAACAAGCATTTACCGACTATATTATTTTCCTAATTTCCAATCTAATATTGTTATCACTAGTTCAAATTATTCCTAAATATTTGAATTCATTAACCCTCTCAAATGATGAGTTGTTTGCTGTAATATCTAAATTATTGTCCCCAATCTGTGATATCTGTGTCACCATATATTTAGTCTTTTCAGCGTTCACTTCTAAACCTATTTCCTTACTAGCCTCTGACACAATTTAAGCCTTTCTTGCAACAGCTTCCTTATTATTACCTAACAAAGCAAAATCATCTGCGTACCCTAGTAGCTGAATTGTACCGTTTAATGTCAAGCCTTCCCTAGTCTATTGCATTACCCAATTATCAAACTTTAAGGAAAGTGCATCTATTTGTTTCCATCCATTATGTATTTCAAAAGCATCTGATGAGTGAGATCCAACCCGTACCCTGCCACGCGTATCTCTCAAACACACTTCAATTAGCTTGACCAGATTTTTGGGTATTTCAATCTTAACTAAAATGTCATATATTTTTTTCTTTTTAACTGAATCATAGGCAATTTTGAAATTTATGTATAAGTGATGTACCATCATGTTGAATTCCCACTTTTTCTCTATTTGCTGCATAATAAAAATCCTGTCGGTTTTATATATATTTCGATTAAATCCAAATTAATGATCCCCAATAATTTCCTCTACATTTGGCGTCAATCACATTAAACTTATGTTAGATAAAATTTTATAGCATGTTGGTAGCAGTGAGATAGTTATTACAATGATATAGTTACTACAATCTGTCTTCTCTTCCTTTTTTAAAATGGGTATTACTATGCTTTTCTTTCATTCTTGTGGCACTACTTCATGTTTCCATATGGAACATAAAAGTTTATGAATGTCTATTAATAAAATTTCACCACCTCCCTTTATTAACTCGGATGGTATTGAATATACACATGGAGATTTATGATTCCTTAACTTCTTAACAGCTTCTTTGACTTCACTAATACTTAGCTCTGGGACTAGTGACTCAGTAGTATGGATTTCGATAGCCTCACCTAAATCGGAGCCTTCGTGAACATTCAGAATTTGACTGAAGAAGTTGTTCCATCTACTCAAAGCATCGCACGTGTCTGCCATCAGATTATCTTTCTCGTCTTTAGCTAAACTGTACATACCCTGATAGCATGTTCTTTATCAGTATGCGTATATAAAGATCCATGACATTCTTATGTTCGCTATTTTATTCTATTTCACTAACTTTACCCTTTGAATACTCTCTATTTTGGTTCCTAAATGTAACCCTGGCCTTCCATTTTCAACTATAAATGTATTTAAGCTCAATTCATTAGCACTTTATAGCAAATGTAATTTTACTTCCCTCCTTTGCTCTATTAATTTTGAACAGTCGATGTAAAACCTATTTGAAATTTAGATTTTATATGTATTCCTACACTCTCCATGGCTTGCCAGCCTGAATTCCCTTTTTTGTATTTGACAGACGCATCTTAAATTCTGGTACTATCAAATAGTGGTCTGAATCGCAATATGCACTCCAGTAGGACCTGACATTCAATAAGATTGTATGAAATCTGCTTTAAAACAGCAAGTGATCTATTTGATTATATGTATTTCCATCTGGTGAGGTCCAAGTATATTTAAAATTATCCTTATTCTTGAAGCAAGTGCGTTTCACAATAAGGTTATTTGATGTGGTGGCATTTATCACTCTTATTCCATTTTCATTACAGACATCGTGCAAGCGTTCTTTACTTATTGTAGGTCTAAGGAATAATTCTTTCCCTATCTTTGAATTAAAGTCACCTATTACAGATTGACCTGTGATAGGTCGAAAACTGGTCATACAGGACTATCGAGCACGGCCCCTCATCACAATTTGACATATGCCTGTGAACCCGATGTGTAGAGAGTGTGATGATTACGTAATATTGTGTCGCTCTCTGGTTGACTTTCCTGCTCCCCTCTCTTGATCCCCTCACCTTCCCCTGACCCCCTTTCTAGTGTTTCATACTTGTTTATTCTGGTCGAAACTTGTTTTTTTGTGTGTGTTCATTGTTTTTATGTCTAGGTAAGATTGGGACGGGCGTTGGAGTTTTTTTATTGGTGTGGGAGCTTATTACCATAGGATTGGGACGAGAGTTGGAGTTTATTTTTTATTTATTGGTGTGTGGTCCACGGCATCGGGCGCTCCTCCCACGGTATCGCTAGTGATGGCGCAGCACGAACCTCTCCCGTAGGCCGCTTAGCATAGAGTGCGAGCATCCTGCAATGGCTCCCTCTCACAATCCCCTGAATCTATTTTGGTGTCACAACCTTCTCCTTCCCCCTGGCAATGAGTTGTCCCTGTGACTTTATCGCAACCCTGGTGCTACAAGACAAGTTGAGACAAGAATAGATCACAAACTTGAATGATGTCGCGATGGGTTCTCCTTGATGACGTATACCTGGCACCAGTCTGGTGGATCGATAAGACAAGTCTAAATATGAAAAGATAATGACCTTGAAACCGTGAGCTATAACATGAAGTAATTGACCATAGGAACCCTCTCCCAGCGATTTGTTTTCCCGATGATGTCATCGCAACCCCGGTGGCTGCGTGTCAGCATCGCTAGTGAGGGCGCAGTACGAACCTCTCCTGATGGCCGCTTAGCGTAGAGTGTGATCACCGACCATCTGGCGGCGGATCACAGCCATAGGACCCCCTTTCACTTTACCCCTCACTCCCCCTCCTACTTCCCCCAGGCAATGGGTTTTCCCGGTGTCGTCATCGCAATTTCACAACCCCTCCCCCTGCCCTATCTATGCTGTAATGGGTTTTCCCTGGTGATGTCGCAACTATAGAGAATTGACACAGCTCTGACTATCCACAATTAGGGGCCTTGGAATCCTCAGCTAAGGGCCACTATCCCACAAAATTACGTAGATGAACCTGACATTCTGACAGCGTACACACAGGGATTTGAACCTCAATATCTTTCGCGGGGTTCATACAGATAATGTCTGTTAGAACGGTCATCAAATCAAAGACTTCCATCCGAGTGCACCACGCATTTGCGAGAGGGAAATAAAAGGGTTTTGCTGATCGAACAGATTTTCCTAGTCCAGGTAGGGGTTTGGAGAGGATCGGAGCACCAAAATGCCATATTCTACCAAGAGCTGAGGGAAAGATTCTACATGGCGGTGGAAAAACATGGGTTGGGCATGGGTGCCATTTGTGATACTAGAGATACTGTGGATGAATGGGGTGATGGAGTACTTAGCTGATAGGGAGAAAGTGTTGTAGTGTAGGGATATAGAGATCATGTCGACCCGGAGAGCCCTATAAGAGACCTATGGGTCTGGAGGGGAATATCTGGTCACGACATATGCGTGGGATGGCAACAGCTGGCCGGGGAACGAATTCTGGAATGGGAAGTTCGGTTCTACAGGGTACTCGGCAGCAGCGTCCTCAGCGCTAATATCGCAGGTCTAGAATGCGACGATAAACCCCCAAGTGTTGACCAACATATGTAGAGTTTGTGAGGACATCCTTAATGATCCTCCGGTAGCCATACCTGTAAGGTCCAAGATTAAGATGGATGCGAAGCCACTTGATAAGTCAAAAGAGGCGATCGCTGAAAAGACCAAGCTTAGCACTAAGACTAAGCAAAATTGGAAGTTCTGGAGACATGGCCTTGGCTACGGAAGGAGGTATGAGAGCGGGACGGACTGTAAGCCGGTAAGTAAGGGTAGTTAGATGAGGGAAGATAAAGAAGTGGAAGGGGAAATGACGAAAGGAATAGGAGATGTGCCATCAAAAGTGTACGAAACTTTCGAGAAGACCTTGCAGATGTCCATGTTGGAGGAGAAGAATACCATGATCGTGGCACTCCAACACGTAGTAAGATTGGGGCATGAATGAGGTGGGAGTATAACGTTCCTTACGATTGAATCGTTGGACATTATTAAACTAAAATCAATGAACCCGCCAACGTAGGTAGTCAGCTTGTTGGATCTCATAGAACAAGTGTTCAAGAGAAGAGATGAAGAGTTCAGCTTGGAGAGCACGTACCAGCAGTTTGTGGCAGCCAACGGTCGCAAAACCTTTAATCCGAGTGTGGTGTGGCCAGCGTGATACGAACTCACACATAATTCATAATGGTAAGGAGCATACTTAAAAGAGGCCAGATCAATGCGATGATGAGTGTGACCGTGCTGCATGAGATTCGTAAGCTGGTGGAGGAAGCGAAGCTCAACGTCGTATGTATATGTATGTGATATTTATTTCTAACCATTTACTTTGGTCTTGGAACTACGAGACTTTGAGCAACTCTTCGTTGAAAAATTGTTAAATTCACTATATTAAGTAGGGTCTATGTATGTTTTTAATACAAAGCTTCAAATGTAAAGTTTTTAATCCAATGTCTACATTTTACCGTCAACTATATTTTAAATAACAAGAAATTGGCTAAATAACATGGATTCTTTGAACGACTTCATCACGTCTCAGGAGTCTGGTAGGTGGCCTTTCACTGTTCTCCTTAAGAAACGACATCATATGAAAAGTGCTGAAACGCGTTTTACCGTCTAGAAATTCCACGTTAACAATAATTTATGAAAAGGTTTGTTATTAAAAAATATGATTAACATGGAAATCGAGTTAAAACGTATAAACTTGTTCCTATAGTATTTAAAATAAGGTCTTGAATTTTATTTTTAAGACTAAATTAAAACGAAATGGTGTAATTAGATGATTTTCAACGAGGTAGACTCAATTGACCAATATGGAAGACGAAATTGAACAAGAGGGGAGACCACATTGAACAATGTGGGAGACCAAATTGATCAAGTGGGGAGATCACATTGATAAGAAAGGGAAGACCACATTGATAAAGAGGGTAGACCACATTGATAAAGAGGAGAAACCACATTGATAAAGAAGAGATACCACATTTATAAAGATGAGATGCCACATTGAGAAAGAGATGAGACCACGATGATAAAGAGCGGAGACCACGATGATAAAGAGAAGAGCTCACATTAATAAAGAGAGGAGACCACGATGATAAAGAGAAGCGATCACATTGATAAAGAAAGGAGACCACATTGACCACTAGAGTAGCATGTCCTCCATCCCTCTCATTATGATGACTCCAAGGGAGGCGTGAAGTCATATATAATATGAATCATCCTTACTGACAAAATAGGAAAATTAATATATTAATAATATGAATGTTTCTGTTATTTTGTTATTTAAAGTGTGAAACATGAATGTGATAGGTGATAGAGCTTTTGGTACCGAGTAAAATGTACCGGGTTGTAACACTGTCTCAACGTCTCTAATTTAAACACTTTATTCTGAGGCGTAGAACTTATTGTCTACTTAACTGTAGTCTCTAACTCAATTAAATGTTAAGTTTTCACCTACAAACAACCTACATCATTGGACCAATGATATTATTATTATTATTATTATTATTATTATTATTATTATTATTATTATTAGCACCGCGTCTTACTACCCGTTCGGGTTATACGCACTTACGCTAATGTGTAATGGTAGGGTGATTGTGAGATGAAATGGAGGACCTACAGTTTAACGTGGAATCCGAACCACGGTGGAGGCCTGGCATTCCCCACATTCACAAGATGTCTTGTCAGAGGTGAACCAATGATATTAACGTCAGGACGGGTGTCAAGTCGCGTGGAAAATACCTCTCCTATAAACAACAAATGTTAGTTTTACACATTTATTAACTACGTACTAACTATCCAACTAGTACTACCAACTTAAAACGATTAAGATTACAAGATTACTTTTTAAATGTTTTAATCATTTAGATACATTTTAAAATTAATAAAAATCATATATTTAAGGATTTTGAATTAGAATGACAAAACATAACATAACTGACCGAGCGTGGCGAGATCCTGTTGTGGCGAGATCCTGTTTTGACTCGACCGTTTGGTATTTCGTCTGTAATCTGTCCGGATGTATTTTCCACGATAGTAGATCAATGCTTGACGAGAAATGGAAGAGAAATTAGTTGAGCTTGAGTCGAACGTCGTCTGTAATGTTTTGCAATCTAGTTATCTGTTTCAAAATGGCGGCCGCTCAAAAAGTGTTGAGCTTAGCAACTCAATCCAAGTGATTTGAATTTAAAATTCTTGGCAATCGATCGAACACATCGGACATATTTATTTGAAAACTGACATATAGTTTGAGACAGATGTCCTAAGCGAGGAGAATAATGGTTATTTCCTATAAATATAACGTAACATTGGCTATAATATTCATTTGTTTTCTGTATAACCTGAGCACCAAGGGAAAATATTAAATTGAAATACAATGAGAAATTATGGGAGATATTTCAACTTGAATTACAAAGATAAAACTAGTAAAGATAAGAACATAACATAATCATAATTCCTAACAAGATATAGGCCTATTTAACCTTTTGCTTTATCTCGAACCCTTTGCAAAAATGAAAAAAAAGAGATATTTTAATGAATGTCGACGTTTCATAACCCCCTGAAACCGAATAAGTATCGTTTGTTGCTGTCTGTTCATCAGCCTTGAGCAGAAACGATTTTACCGATCGAACTGGAACTTGATATGTAGGATGGTCATAGAGTTCCCTCGAGGGTTTTTAGGAAATTAGGATTTAGGTCTATACCTGAAATTAAAGGTAGCTTACTAGAGGATGAAATATTTTTTTTCTAGAAATTGACTTGAATGATTTTGATTAAAATTCGTAAAAGCAAAGAAAACTGACCATAGCTGCTGTACATTTATAAACATGATTAAATTAATTTGTGACTTAAACCTTGGCTGAGCCTAATTTGTTATTTTTTACTTTTTTTTAATCATTTCCGTGAATAGAATAGTAAATATTTAGTTTTAGATTAAAGTAAGTCTGTTTATCGATCCAACCTATTAGGAAGTATTGATTTAAATTATAAAAATGTTAAAATATACAATATTAAGAAAATAATTTTATGGTTCAATATTCTGAGTGATCATGATTTAATTTTAATATTTGCTGTTACATAATACTTTGATTTGTTTGAGCTGCACCACCAAGTTGAATAATATTGTAGGAACATATAGGCCAAATTTCTAACCAGTGTGAATTTTATAAGCCCTTCAGATGTGAAACTATGTAGAACACAATGAAATAAGATAAATAATTCCCTTTTGCTAGTTGTGAGTTAACTGTTCATCACCTCCAGCTACGACAGTCTATATTCTTATTGCCATGACTCCCTATAGACCCTTCTTCTTTTCACATATGAAATTACCACTGGTTAGAACCGTAAGGGATGAGAGGGGGGGGAGTAGCTCCCCCTAGAATGCCACGGGGGTTGAGTGAGGGATAGAAGCCATCAGTTGAGCTAATCAAACTTTCAACCAACTCACAAGATGAGAAACCAAACGCCAGTATAATTTAACACAATTAACTCTCCCACACCTTTCTCACCATAAATGTTTCGTGAAATCCGGTCGCAGAAGTTCTCAAATTGAATCGTCAAAAGGAGTTAAAATTTTATTTAAACAACAATGGTCAACATTAAAATTAGGTAATAATGTGTTTTTAACATTTACTATTATCTTGATCAGAGATTACACTGTCTATGTCATAAGTCTCGTAATATACTTAATTTACAGTGACAAAAGAGGTTCAAATTCAAATCTGAACAGGGAAGTTTACTTTAGACTACCTTTCTCATCCTTACCCCTTAATCTTGGTCGTTAATAGTCTTGTTGGCAAGCGTAATAATTTAACATTGTTAAAGAAAATCTACCGTACAATTAAGATCTTAACAATTAAGTGTTTTCAGAAACAGAACAGGAGTCAGGGGTATCGCGGAATTTAATTAGAACATTTCTTTTTCTTAATTTTTTTATCATTAAATGCCGTAATGCTTATGACCAATATTCAATAACTGTTGCGATTATTATGTGAAGAAAATTAAACTAAATGTAGCAATTGGAGCAAAATATTATTTGTTTTGTTCAAAAACTGCAACAATACTGACCTTAGCTCACGTCCCTTTCCATCCTAAAAGTTCTCCAGTAGACAGTCATTATTGCAAGTGGGAGTCATGGGTTCGAGGTACGAATAAATACGTGAACCAAACAAAATATATTTGAAATGTATTTATTTACAAATTAGCTCTTTGTAATATCTATTATATAGTAGGAGTAGTAAACGAAAATCAAACAATATCTTTAATTAAATAATTATCTCGATAGGGTACTTGAGATACACAGTAGTTTATTTCTATGTTTCTTTTTGGACACAGCCTAGGATGTAACAATATTTAAAACACAACAATTAAAGAAATGGCTAAAAAACACTCCGATCACAATAACACCACGTTAAGAGAAGACACTAAGGAAGTTTTCCTTTCATCTACATTTGTATCTCCATAGCACAAAGACTGTTCTTGTAATTCAAATACAAAGTGTAATTAATGCTTTCTCTTGAATCATTCTTAACTAAAAAACAAACAAAATATGTATCTGACAAGCCTTATTAGCCCTTTGGCTGTACTTCTTTGTGAAAAAGGCTCTTGAGACGCTTGAGAAATAACAGTTATAGGTTTTATATTGGTCTTACACAGCCTAAAGCTTTTAAACTCTAAATAGACACCCCTTATTTTGAAACATTGACAGTTTAATGTTTTAATTGCATTTTAGCCACCAGTCATCTATAGACAACTTTCATCCAGCTTGAATTAACACTGTTTGAAAATTATAAAAAAAAATAGTAACTAATAATGTGTAGACTAAGGCCACATTAGGGATAAGTTTTTAAAAATATTAAAACTACACTTTTATGAGGTGGGATAAAATTAATACGAGTGATGGAAAAAGTGTCGCATTGTATTTTCCCTTAAAGTCAAGGTTTAAAAATATTAAATATATTAACGTTAAACAGGTATGAAAACATGGAAAATAGAAAATATTTAGACGTGTGTGTTGTTTTTAAGGCAGTAAAACTTCCCAAGCAGCCAAAGAGTTATTTTTACAGCGTAATATTTAAGTTCTCACTTGCGTACATTGGATTGATAAATTTTATTTAAAAATCTCATAAAAATAGATTTTGTTAATTTTTCAAAAGTTTTTTTCCGTGTAGTTAACTAACATTCTTACAAGCTAAAATACATTTTTTCAGGTGACTAAATAAATTCCCAAAAATAATTCAAACCATTTAAAATAGAGCATTAAGAAGAAAAATCTTTCATAAAAACATAAATAATGGCAACTATGTTTTAGTACAAACTAAATAACATTTAATTCTTTAGAGCACAACATGTAGGTAATGCTTAACTTTATGATTACGGCCAATGAGATCCTTTGTAAAGTTCATTAAATATAAGTCGTTTGCGATATGTAGGTGTGCCATGAAGGATTAAATATTGTTTTGTTCGTGACCTTTAACAAGCAACATAAGTTAAGATCGATATAAATTATGGCACCATCATGATAGCAAGATTTATTTTAAATCAGCTGGCTACGCATCCCTATTTGCAAATCAATACTTGAAATTAAATCTTATTAACAATGAAGAAGATACAGAATTCAAGGGGAATGAACAATAAACTATTTTTATAACCAAAAAGTTGTTTACTTCACATTATGGTAGGACTGTGTAAATTATTATATTAATGTTTTAAGACATTTTCAGTGTCTGAAGTATCCAGATCTGTTTCAACAAATCCAAGTCAAGTTTCTCTTCTGCATGAAAACGTAACGTCTCCCTCACTTGACCGTTGTTTCGCGACTAGTTAGCTAGATGGCGACACCGCTCGCTGTTCAGGCTCCGCCACCACGTGGTTCGCCACCACTCCGCTAGGTGGCGAGGGAGCGCACGAGTCACCCGGTGGTAGGGCAGGGGGGAGGAGGGAGCACGTAGGAACGACCGTGACGCCTCCACCGGGCATCTTGGCGCCCGTACAGGACGCCGGGGACGAAGTGGGTGACCTACTGACGGTCCTTTCACTGGGTGCGAGATTTACCATGAGGTTGGTGGCCACGGTGAGGACCTGTTGCCGGATCGAGTCCGACTCGGAGAAGCAACTCTCCGACACAGAACCGTCCGCCGTGAAAAGGGAGGCGTTGGAATGTTCCTCCCCACTACTAGGAGACCCCAAACACGGCATCGAACCCCCGACCGCCTGCTCCACGCTCACGTTGTTCAACTTGGTTGCACACCCCGGCACGGGCAGCGCTGCAGGTAAATGGTTACTGCCAACTTTCAAAGAGGGGGAGACGGCCGAGGGAGACTTTGAAGATTCCTTATTGTGCTTGCCCCCACCGCCCCCACCACCTCCACCGCCGCCCTCTGGCTTTCCTGTGTTCTGATTCTTGTGCTCCGCAGCTTCGGCGTTGCTGATGTTGTCCTGTTTCTTCCACTTTGTCCGACGGTTTTGGAACCAGATCTTCACCTGAAACAACAAAACATCCCAGTTAATCATCACGTGTTTATGGAGGGTAAGGTTGTTTACGCTCAACATAACTCCCTTCATTCCATTCCAAAACATTGTTGACAGTAAATATAACATTATTCAGGAGTGGTCAACGTTCAGCCTTCCTTGGTAGAGAGATATTAAAGACATTGTTGACAGTAAATATAACACTATTCAGGAGTGTGTCAACGTTCAGCCTTCCTTGGTAGAGAGATATTAAAAACATTGTTGACAGTAAATATAACATTATTCAGGAGTGGTCAACGCTCATCTTGGGAGAGAGATTTTAAAAAGAGATTTAGCCCAATTGGTTAAATGAATAGCAGCGCTTTTCCCTCCTGGAATTCCGTTTATTGTATTACACGCATGTTAAGTCAAATCTGAACTAGTCACGTAAAAAACGGGATATATATTTTTAATTGTTCTCAATGTGATAGCCCATACCCGTGGGTGTGCTATGCCAGTGACTGAAGTGTTTATTAGCTTAAACACGTTTTCTCCACTCTCCCTCCAAGTACGTTCTGGAACACTTCCTCTAAAATCAACCCTCCTCACCCTAAACCCTGTAAGCACGCAGATATCCCGGATGGGTAGTAAGACGTAAGTCTCAATATTAGCTTACTTATCAACTGACTAACATAATTTAATAGTCCCGCTGTCGCTTATACCAGGGCAATATGTAAATGTTTAGATCAGGTTTTTGATTTAACATTTTTTTGGTTAATACCCTAATGTATCGTAAGCTAAAAATATTGAATAATAATTTTTATTTTCGATTTTGAATAAAAAAAAGTATTAAAAAAGTGCATAATTAAATGTTGTCTTGATATAATGATAAAATCTTTTAGAGTTTATATTAAAATTAGTTAAATGGTAAGTGGAAAGATTGACTAACTGATTATTGTATTCAAATATAAACTTGTTTAAATAATTCTTCAAAATTTCAAATGTATCAAACTAATTTGTCACTATACCCTCCCCCCTCAAATCCCATTACTATGAATGCTCGTTTGGGATACATGCATACTTTCTACGCTTATCGGACTAGTATGAAAAAGATATGATTTAGATAAAATGTACCCTCATTTGCGCATATGGAACTTACGCGAACATTCAGGAGAAAACAGTTTTTAGTACACCCAGCCTAGATTCGAGCCGTGAGCTTCTCGAATTCCATAATCGAACTTGTTGAGAGTCTGACAGCCTAGACCATGTAAGCACTGGTGTGGGCTATATATAGTAGGCCTAATATGTTACAAACACGGAACTTAGCTAATAGCGTTTGGCTCCCCTCACCCCCCAAGCGGAAAGTCTCGGCAAGCCAGCGAATAGAGTTACACACACACACACACTTCTATGATCACATTTAAATTCCGGTCGCGTCCCTAATAAGCGAGTGTTTCCGGGGGGCAAATGTGCGCGCGCACGCGGGCTGATGGGGTAGGGCCTGGCATCAGCCATTGCTACTTCATAAAGATCAATATTGGCGTGGAAGTGAAGTGGTCTCGCTCGTTTCACCGTGGAATGGGTGGGATGGTGAGCCCCTGCACGCTTGGTCTGTATAGGGGAGACCAAAGCAAGTGTGGCCCAAAGGGTGCGTGGACAATCAGGAACAGACAACAAGGGAGAAACACGCATGGAAAGAATGTGTATTTCAGAAGCATGGTGTTAGCATATGGGTGATAGAAGGGACACGTTAATTACGGCACCCTGAGGGGCAAATTGTATAATCTACCCTAAGAGTGATAAAAGTTGATAAGGCACCCCAAGAGTGATAAAGGAGCAAAGTGTCTAAGGCACTCCGATAGTGATAGAGTGGTAAAGTGTCTAAGGCACCCTGGAAGTGATAAAGTGGCAGAGTATTTAAGGCACCCTGGGAGTGATAAAGTGGCAAAGTGTCTAAGGCACTCCGAGAGTGATAAAGTGGTAAAGTGTCTAAGACACTCCGAGAGTGATAAAGTGGTAAAGTGTTTAAGGCACTCTGAGAGTGATAAATGGGCAAAGTGCATAAGGCACCACGAGATTGATAATGTGGCAAAGTGCCTAAGGCACCCTGAGAGTAATAAAGGGGCAGAGTGTCTAAGGCACTCCGAGAGTGATAAAGTGGCAAAGTGTCTAAGTCCCTCTGAGAGTGATAAAGGGGAAACGTGCATAAGGCACCACGAGAGTGATAATGTGGCAAAGTGTCTAAGGCACCCTGAGCGTGATAAAGGGACAAGTGTCTACATAGTTGACTAAACAATGGCCCTATCTTATAACCGTAGTGGGACCCATCACGGTATGCTTGTTACCTTTCAGGGTAAATGGAGTGTACTTTCTTAAACTCACTCCTTCCTCGGATCAACGGTTAGAGCACCTACTTAATGATTCAAGGTCCTGGCTATTATTCATAGTGAGGGCAGAACATTGGGACATAGGATGTCAATAAGTGGCAAATTGACATATTGTGGTTTTCTTGATGTGTTTATCCTAGGATCCAGTGAGAATGATTTATTATAGCTATAGCAGGATTCTGGCAGGAAGAATAGTATCTGTTAGGTACTAAGGCAACTAATATAATATTAATATATCCATGCATCAAGTCATGTTATCTTCAACTTTCGTATTTGATAGATAATATCAATACCCGTAAAATAATACAAATAATACGGTAAAATGTTTTCAATGTTGGCTAATGTGAAAGAAGGGTCTTGAGGGGGTTTGGGTGTATTGAGAAGAAGTGTACATGCATTTTTGTGGAGGGATAACGGAAAACAGTTTAGGAAACAACAATCTTAGTACACCCTACATAGATTCAAACACCGATCTACCAGTTACCAACAATTCCCTCTATTGCGAGAGCCTTATAACCTAGACCATGTGGCCACCGAAGCAGTTCTCAAAATTATACTTATCACAAGGTGGTCTATGGTAAACTAAACAAAATAAATAAATGGTATGGTCCACCACACAAACATTCCTTCACTTTTATTTTAAAATATATATTTACTTAAACCTCGTAAGAAATGTTAAATTAAATAAGAGGTATATACATTGTTGTAGAAACATTACAACAAAGATCATAAATGAAATAAATAATTACTTGCTCTATGGCATTAATAATTAATAACACTGTGACAGAAAATTTGAGAAAAGAGAAACATCTTTGTCCACCAAAGAGCATAAGAATCAAATTCAATTTCCAAATCCAGAATTAAAGAGTATATATATCTTTCTTGTAACTCAGAAAATATTTGTTTCATAAAAATATATTTCAAATAAATGATTTTAAATTTCAATATTTCTTACAATGATAAGTTATTTCGAATATAAAATAGTTGTGGGGAAATGAGTAAAATTGGAAAATTTCCCTTTTGTAAAGTACCCTCAAAGTAATTTTTTGAGAACTTGAGAAATGCCATACTGTCCATAATGATAAACAGCGTCTAGATGTAGAATTTAGTCAAAATCGTTTGAGTGAATTTCGAGAAAATCTATTTCTTTTCCTCTTCTTCTTCTTCTTACACTTCAGAAAACTTCTCTTAATCTTAGGGTTAGATATATGGTTCCAAAAACTAAACGAGGGAGACCTTATGAAAACCCCATGGACAAAGTTTTATCCTAATCGGTAAAATAGCCCCGGCTTTAGCCCGGGGTACATACAGATGGCATTGTGGAAACCACTTTTTTGTTTTCAGGGGGTCATTAAACGTCAACATTTATAAAATTTCGTGTTAATTTTTTTTTACAATCACAATACTTCTTTGGTTGAAAGAAAGTAAAAATAAAGAATTAAGTGGCCGATTGATTCCCTTTCATTGCAGTCGATGGTCACTGAAGCTCAAATTTCATGGGTAAGGTCAGTCTCTCCCAGGTCCGTGACTCTATGTTGCGTGTCTGTTTTCGTGACTGAGCCACGCGATATAACGATACCACCGTGATTTACCCTCTCCCCGCGCCTGGTTACACACAGCTCTAGAATGTAAGCTGGATCGTTGTTTTATACAATCTCAACAATCAGGATAGAACGCTCACCGATAATTAGCTGAGTAGAACATGTGAATTATTGTTTTATCATACAGCTATATTTAGTAACATTTCAAATACAACAATGATAGATTATATTATAGTTCTTAATTAGGGGAATATGACGTGTCTATCTGGAGGTTACAACATAGTGTACTATGATTAGGAACTACCTGTGTTCAAAACACATTGAATGGCAAAAAAACAACAGATTTTAAAACAAATTTAACTACGTTTAAAAATGATAGCCAATTAGTTCCAGGTTTTTCAGCCAAGTAGATGCCTTGAAATTTGTAGAAGTTTTAAAATAAAATAAAAAATTGTGTTTTTAATTAAGGTTTATTCCTCCGTTATAAATTGACGTCTCTAGCTATGTATTAAAATAAAGCATTTAGGACCAAAGTTGAATTTTACAATAAGAAGAATAAAAATTATCTTACAAAATGTATTAAAAAATAAATTACAAATATTAGATGAATATTTTTCATTAACACATTCCAAATCATTTTGATCTAGAGATGATGGATCTTTGCGTTTTATGTGTCCAATATGTAAAAAAGTGGATTTTTCTTTTTCCCCATGGCCCTTATGGCCACAAAAACGAAACGGAAATGATTAATTTTGATCAAATTTGATATTTAGTTTTTATATGGATATACCTCGGGACTTAATTTTATTTTAACCCTAGATTTTTTTGAGATCCAAATTCTTCGAAAATAAATAGAACAAATTTGTTTGAAATGAATATCTAGTACGTATTTTACCTCCTAAATAGCACTAATTACTTAGTTTCTGGGTAGTTCACTGAAGGATAGTTTACTGATCAACCTTTTAAAAACGACCCAACCTATTTGTTTTAAAATGTCTATTTGTTAAGTTGTTAACAATATAAATAATTTTACACAACTGTTTTCTTTTTTAAAAAAAATATCATTAAACAGTGGGTTACTGATAACAATTATATGTCTATTTTTCAAAAATGTATTAATTTTAGGGTAGTTAAATTTTAACAAATTTTAGAAAATTTAAAATTTTTCAAAAATAACCATTATTACTCAGTTACAAGGGGGTACCTAGGAATTAGTTTTCAAGATTAATAATATTTTTTAAATATTTTTTTAAATATAAATCATTTGAAGGTAATTTACATTTAATAGTTTTTGAATATATTTTTTTAATAATGTAAACCATTTTGTCTACATTTATATTTTAAGCAAGTTTATTTTGATAAACAAGCTTATATTGTTTTTCTTAGAAAAACCTTCTTAAGGCTAGTTTAAAAAAAACAGTTTTTGATAATTTTGTTCCAAGCAATAATTGACTATAATAGAGGTTTGAATGAATATGTCAACCAATATACTTTATACATAAAAAACACGTTGCTTTTGTCATACAAAGACACCTGTATGGCACCAATAATCATTCTAAATGAGAGTATTTGAATAATGGTTTTTGATGGACAAAATAAGCTACAAACAACTTTTAAAACTTTCCAGTAACTTTCTTGTTCGGATGTTATGTTACATCCTTTCTCCCGGCACCCAATATTTTTCTCTTTTTTGCATATCAAAGTAAACTATTGAATAACGGAATACTCTCGACATGTTCGATGTTGAATGGAATCACCACCTTTAATAGAAAATACCTAGATCAAAAGAGCGAACACACCTTTACTGTCCAACCCGCGAACCACCAGCTCAAATTGAAAAAAAAATTGAAAGGCAGAAATAAACAACAAATTAGGCTAGTGTAGTTGAGACAAATGTTCGCTAGCTTCTAGATTTTTTCCAGTAGGCCTATCATGGTACCAGGCCAGGGACCTTCATGGGCCCACGTGGGCCCAAGACACAGATACACAAGTTTCTAAGGAACTGTATTATATGGAAGAAAATAAAACAAGAATGATAATCAATAAAATACACATCACTACTAAGGAAAAGTGCATGCCCAGCTCACCCGATGGATTCTCTCCAGATAAAATTAAATGTATTTGTCACACACAATTGCATCATGGGTTCGCCAGTTTTGTCCTTCGTTTAGAAGTGTTTGGAAGTTTCAAGAAGTCTATTAATTTTTCCCTGTAATTAAGTTTGGTACGGGAAAAGAGTAGGTTGGTAAATAAAGTTCAATTTAAATTTAAGTATTGCAGCATATGCAAAACAATTCATTGTTAAGCTACGTATTAGTTAGAGTACATTGCTTTTGTTTTGTAAAAGTGACATCAAAGTTGTTAAAAAATGGTGCAAACCTAAGTCAAGTAGTGGTTGCTTAGCAAGTGTAGGGGGGAGGACATATTCTGCTTATTGAGAGACTTTGTCAACCCCCTCCCGAATGGAATAAACTCATTCCCTTTCCTTGAATAAACTCACTCTCTCTCCTTGAATAAACTCACTCCCTCTCCTTGAATATACTCACTCCCTCCCTCTCCTTGAATATACTCACTCTCTCTCCTTGAATAAGCCCACTCCCTTTCCTTGAACAAACTCACTCCCTTTCCTTGAATAAACTCACTCTCTCTCCTTGAATAAACTCACTCTCTCTCCTTGAATAAACTCACTCCCTTTCCTTGAATAAACTCAGTGTCTCTCCCGGAATTAATTCACGTCCTCTCCTTGAATATACTCACTACCTCTCCTTGAATAAACTAAGTCCCTCTCCTTGAATATACTCACTCCCTCCCTCTCCTTGAATATACTCACTCTCTCTACTTGAATATACTCACTCTCTCTACTTGAATATACTCACTCTCTCTACTTGAATATACTCACTCTCTCTACTTGAATAAGCCCACTCATTATACTTGAACAAACTCACTCCCTTTCCTTGAACAAACTCACTCCCTTTCCTTGAATAAACTCAGTGTCTCTCCCGGAATTAATTCACGTCCTCTCCTTGAATAAACTCACTCCTCTTCTTGAATAAACTCACTCTCTCTACTTGAATAAACTCACTTCTTCTCCTTGAATAAAGTCATTGTCTCTCCTGGAATAAACTCCCTTCCAACCCTTGATTAAGCTTCCCCCTTTATATTTTTTCCCTCCCCTTAGATATTCTCTAATATTAGGATAAAATTGGCCTTGTATCCAATTACAAATAGCTTAACAGTATCCTATTTTCCAAAAGTTGCTGGAAAAGGCCCACAATAAATAGCTTCTGGGTGCATCTAATTTTCAAAAAACTTTCCGAGCGAGGATCACTTAAAAATGCTTTTAGATATATCCAGTTTTCAAAATAATGCCAGACCCCTCCTAATAGCTTTTAGAAATATAAATTATTTTAAAATCCTTGCGAGAACCACTCCTAGTAGCTTCTTGAGAAATCTAGCTTTTAACAATTTTCTAGGAGAGGATCAATCAATATGGCTTCAAGAAGTATCAAAATTTCTCAAGGTTTGCCGGGGAAGGTCTCTACAAAGAACTTGTAGAGAAGTCTAATTAAAAAACTCAGATGAGGTCACAGACAAGGTATACACCAGACACTCGGCCTTGGGGAGTTTCGCTGCTCTTTGAGCCAGGCTTAGTACTTGGGCACTGGGGAGTGCTAAAGTCCGTTCACCGTAGGAATTGTTCTCTGAAAGGTCCTTTTCCCTACCAAAAATATATTATATAGTAGGATATTGGTAGGAAAAAAGACCTTACAGAGAGTAATTCCTACCGTGAATGGAGTATAGTTACAGTCCTCAGTGATAACACCACTTACACAAGTGAAAAATCTCACTTTCAAATTGTTCGTTGTAAAGGGGTGGTGGTCTGAACACAATAGTACATTTACCAGTGATCCCACCCCTACCCAACCCGAATCAATAAACAACCCCTTTCAGACAAGTAACAAGTCAAATGTATTTGAAGATTTACAATCATTCACTTAAACCATAAAAGGAGTATTGTATTCTACATTTTATTTGTAATTCATAGTCTGAGTAGATTCATTTCGGGGACTGATTTATGTGAAGTGAGGTGAAGCCACTACCTGAACCTAGCTTTTTGTAAGTCCCTGGACATTGACACTAGAAGGCATCTTTAAAGTAAACTATTTTTTTAATGCCTGCTTGATAGTGATATTGTTACTAGGGACTGCACGTAGCGATGTTGTCACTAGGGACTGCACCTTGCGAGGGGCTCACTAGGGTCTGCACGTAGTGTCCCCCGTGTTTAAGGGCTCAAGCTCTCCCAAAGAACGCGCCCTTTTCAACCTGGAGTCTGTGGGTCTAATGTATCCCTTGTCGGTGGAAGAGGTTCACTACAAATATATTCTAAGGATATCCATTCTTCAAACATTTGCTGAGGTAAGGTCTTCGGGCCCCTCTTTGGTTTAGGGACCAAAGTCATTTAAAATCCTCTTTTATTTGCTACCACCCGCTCCCCGCCATTCCCCCTCAGACAAATAGGGTTCCGCCATCATTGTGGTCTAGGAGTACAGGGGGCCCCACGTTGGTACTGGATCCGCCACCCTCCCTCATACAGACAGGGTTCCGCCACCACTGAGGTCTAGGAGTAGAGGGGACCCCACTTTGGTACTGGATCCGCCACTCTCCCTCAGACAAACAGGGTTCCACCACCACTGAGGTTTAGGAGTGCAGGGGGCCCCACTTTGGTACTGGATCCGCCACTCTCCCTCAGACAAACAGGGTTCCACCACCACTGAGGTTTAGGAGTGCAGGGGGCCCCACTTTGGTACTGGACCCGCCACCCTCCCTCATACAAACAGATACAAACAGGGTTCCGCCACCACTGAGGTCTAGGAGTACAGGGGGGCCCACTTTGGTACTGGATCCGCCACCCTCCCTCATACAAACAGGGTTCCACCACCACTGAGGTCTAGGAGTAGAGGGGACCCCACTTTGGTACTAGACCCGTCACTCTCTCTAAGACAAATAAGGTTCCACCACCACTGAGGTCTAGGAGTACAGGGGGGCCCACTTTGGTACTGGATCCGCCACCCTCCCTCATACAGACAGGGTTCCGCCACCACTGAGGTCTAGGAGTAGAGGGGACCCCACTTTGGTACTAGACCCGTCACTCTCTCTAAGACAAATAAGGTTCCACCACCACTGAGGTCTAGGAGTACAGGGGGGCCCACTTTGGTACTGGATCCGCCACCCTCCCTCATACAGACAGGGTTCC
>CABFOW010004894.1:0-22633 GCA_902141385.1 Timema californicum | reverse complement strand
GGGGGGGGGGAGATGGAAGGGAACAAGAACTAAGGTAAGTATTATTGCACTTTTTATAACAAAATTATTTTGGGCCAAGATAAATAAAATATTGTTACATACGCTACATACGGCAATACAGTAAAATATCCCCTAACGGACACCTATGAATAATGGACTGTTTAAATTTCCCCGGTAATATAACATGGGCTCTTATGGAGAAACAATTTCCCAATAACGGACACGGACACCGCTAGAGTAGGAGTAGGAGTGCTGAGTACGAGAAGATCAAGGTTCGAATCTCGGTCGGGTGAACTGGGGGCGGGGGTGTGTTCCTAAATGGTTTTCCATTCTCCCTCCACGCAAATGTGGGCTCACTTTTCATCTAATTCAACCTTTCTAATTCCTAATCCATTAGCGTAATTAGTACTTAAAGCTTATAACCCGAATGGGTAGTAAGACGCAGTGCTAAATATATATTAGCTATAATTTTTATGTAGTATTTAAGGATTAAAAAGTTACAGTGCCATTCATTAAAGTGGGATGATTTTGTCCCAAGGGATAGTCAAATTATGCTTCTTTTTAGGTTTTATGTACGAAAACGTACTTTCTTGAATTTATATTGGAAATCCCGTTACGTTTTAGAATCCAGGGGTTGTAAAATGATAAATAATAACAGCTCTATTATCAGCTAAAGCTTAAACGTCTCACCAATCTGACGTTCAATTATTTTACATTTTGGCCGTTTAAACGTTTTATAATTAACAAGACACCGTTTATCCAATAATTAGCGACAAAGGTCGTTAAAAAATCTCTGTCCATTATACCTGTAAATTTAGATGGATTAAAAACTAAATTCGCCCCTTGTGTTTTGTGTGTGGTGTCAAGGGAGACGGTGGTGGGGGGCGAATGGAGATGGAAGGAGAAGAGCTGGTAATGACCGGCTTATAAAGTGCTCCATAAACACCTCGTAAAACCCACAGCGAGCTAGCTACCAACTGAGGAGAGAAGGGACAGGGCAACAACCGACTAACCAGCAACATAATGTACCGGACCACGTCTCATATCCCTACCGACCATGTTTACGTGGGGGAAGAAGATAGGATACATTTTTTCTAAATAATACCGTTCTTTGCCTGGAGAGGGAATGAGAAACCATTTAGGTGAAAAACTTCCACAATACATTCAGCCGATATTCGAGCTCCGACCTTGTCCATCACAGAAAAGCCATACTAAATGCATCTAGTCTGACGTTTGGTCCGCATGCCCACCAGTGTGTGCTATCAAACCTTCACCTGACCCTCCAGAGGGACAATCTACGTTCGAGCGCAGATTGAGGTTAAGTTACACATGCATCGAGAGGTTTCAAGGGCAAATATACCAGGTGTCTTAACAATGGTCATCAAATTAACACATATTACTCCAGAGGTTATTTTATTTAGAATAATTTAAAAAAAGGCCCTATACAACATGATCATAAAAAAAATTTAATCTAAGGTCTGGATTAATTTGCCTGAAATTTTATCATAGTTTTCAATTATTTTTTTTCAATTATGAAAAGGTAATCTGTCTCAAATCTTTTATTAAAATGCAATTACAATTTTATAACAGCAATTTGATGCATACATTAGTTACTATTTTTATAGCAGGCCTAGAATCCCAATCCGAATAACAGGGTCTGAAAGTTACAAACATCATATATCCACTTGTCAAGTCATGTGATCTACAACTGTCATTTTTAATAAATAAATCAATTAAAATGTTATCAATGTTGACCACAAAAATTGTGTATTTTTAAAACTTTTCTTCCCATCAGATATATGTGCGTGTGTTTCTGTTAAACAATAGGAGGCACAAAAGGTAGGCCTGGAGGTAGACCCCATACATAAATATAGAGATGCAAATTAAGTTATATTATCAAACTGCGATAAAAAAAAAGGATCAATTAATTTCACGTGACTAATTCAGAGCAGCTTTAAATCAGTAAAATTCGACTTTTTATTCACTCCAATAAACTTTGCTTTATGATTTAATTGAAAAAATTTAACCCACTATAGATCATCTGCCACGATTAAAAATATCTCACGCACGCACAAATACACACAGATACACACACAGTACTCATCTCGTCATGGAATGCCATTCTATTTTGTATTTCTCGACACCCCAACAAACGAGAATTCCGATACTCTTTTGTAAGTCTCGTGCATGTCAACTTGGGATGGGATGTTTGTGGTTAATTAACAGTAAACATAGATGTTATGAACTGGTTGCCGATACTTTCAACAGCGCGTACCAACAAGTTAATGTCCGGATTTACCAACCATGTAATAATACAGAAATTTTAAAACTATAGCTTTCATACTTCTACAGACCACACACACATATGTATGTTTTATATGGTCCTAAAAGTCCAATAAATTGTTCGATATTTACAGATTATGAAAGGACCGGTGAAGTAACCAGGTATATAATATTTAAAACTTGAGTCTACCCATTCTAGCCCTCAATTACATAGTGCACAAAAATATACCACTTATGAAATTAAGAGAAGGCTTACATTGTTCCTCTCTCTCAGCACTGATTTAATAAGCCTCCTATAAACCAGATATATTCTTTTAGATAAACTCTATCTCTCTTTGTCCCTATATAAACAATATATGTTCTCTTGATAAACTCTATCTCTCTTTGTCCATATATAAACAATATATGTTCTCTTGATAAACTCTATCTCTCTTTGTCCATATATAAACAATATATGTTCCTCTTGATAAACTCTATCTCTCTTTGTCCATATATAAACAATATATGTTCCTCTTGATAAACTCTATTTCTCTTTGTCCCTAAATAAACAAGATATATTCCACTATGACACTGTGAACATAGCTACACACATACATATTTCTAATGCTTAGGACTTATATATAAACTCATTTTGTTTTGAGTCATGTCACAACAGATACAAGGTAATTCCGTTTTCTATTTTGACCATTGACCAATCATAATGTTCATCTACAGAAAAATGTATTCCTTTACACCTAAATAAACCAAATACATTCATTTATATCCCTATACAAACTAAATACATTAATTTTATCTATGCTCTTAACAGACAAACTATAGTCTTTAATATCACTGAATAAGCCAAATATTGTTATAGCCTAATTAGTTCCTCTATACCTGACTTATCTGTTAAACCCGTTCATCACCTGGGTAAGCGGGTAATACGTATTAAAACTATATCAAATTAACACGTCCAACATTTTTAAAGTTCCTCCTTGTACAATCTTTAACCAACTATGGCGATCCCAAGGCATTATTGCAATCAATAAATTAAATCTTTGAAAAACAATTTACCTAACATCCAAACCGAGTGCACAAACGAACGCAATATTTGCCTTAGCACGATCATAGGCTAAGTGAAACGAAGTAATAGATATTACTACCGAAATAGGTTGTATAAAAGATCATTATGGTCTACCAAAGAGTGCACATTAAATAATAATACACTATCATATAAATATATTGGATATATGAGCATCATGGTTTCCCGACGAATATTTACCTTTTGTATTTTTTATTCTTAGAACTTTCATCTAATTATGTAAGATTTAAACTAACCACAATACTGAATATGTTTTTTTTCTTTCAGTGTAGCAATTTAGAGTCTAAAAGAGCGATGAGGGAAAAATGCCAAAAGGTCAAAAAGGTCTAAGGGGGAAAAGAGCAAAAAGTGATAAAAGGGTAGACATGGGAAAAAAGATTAAAAGGAACAAAAGTAAATCTAATAAAAACAAATAGGGTATAAAGGTTAAAGTGGTTTAAAGGGGTAAAATATTAAAAAGTGTCAAAAATCCGAAATTACAAAAAGGGTAAGTAACAAGGTTCATATTTCTCAAAAAGAATAAAAAGGGTAAAAAAACCTAAAAGGGAATAATGGGGTAAAAAGAGAAAATGAGGTGAAAAGGGTAGACGGGGTGGAAAGGCAAAGGGAGGAAAAGGCTGATGAGGGTAAATGGATTTAAAAATGCTGAACTTATTTAGGGATTTATTTACTTCCCATTTTATCATTTTTGTACTTTTTAATCCTGTTTAACCTTTTAACCTAAAATAGTACCTTTGTATTACTTTCTCGCTATCTTACAGGTAGAGGAAGTATAGTGATCGTAAAAAAAAATAATCCGTATCTACGAAACTATTTGAGATGTGAAATTACTTATCATTACAAATATTTAGATCTATTTAGAATCAAATATTTTATTCGACGCATATTTTTATAAAACCAATAACTTTCAAGATATACGCAAATATTTATATTTTTTAACTTTTTAAAGACAAAAGGTAAAGTATTGCGACCGTAAAAACAAACACACATGAAATGTTGATGGATGTCGAAGTCGACTTCTCATGACACCCGGAACCCTAAATGTGATATTTGCAATGCCGTATGTCTGTGTGTCTGTTTAAACATAAAATTAAGAGTAGTTTAATCAAGGGCGAAAAGAGGGAAAAATTGATTTTCTCAAATTCAGTTATAACGATTTTTATTAAAATTCCTATCTAGGCGTTGATTAAGATTATAAATAAACTGGCTATTTTCATTTCCCACTAAAATGACTTTTAGGGTACTTTACAGAATCGGAAGTTTCCGTATCCCCGCAACTATTTGAGATAATAAATAACTTATAATTGCAAAATTGTATTACTATTGAAAATAAAAAACTCTTATATGAAATATAGTTTAATAAAACCAACCGTTTCTGAGATATTGGCAAATATATTAATATAATTTTGTGAGCTTTAGTTGTAAAGAGATACTACTTAAGTTTTTACGCAATAATTTTCCAATGCCATAGAGTAATTAAATATCAGTAAGTCTCTCAAAAATTTTTATTTTTCCTTAAACCTCATAGGAGAAATGTTTGTACAACATTAATCTATCTCCATTTTAGACTCAATAGTTAATATTTATATTTTGTATTGGTCAAAATTTATAAATAAGGAATTTAATAACAATGCGATGACAGGAAGATATTTAACCCCTAATAAAATATCAACAATTTTAACAGGAAGTCGAAATTTTAATACGAAGTGTTGACTCTTGCGGCTCCAATATTGATCTTTTTTAATCGGTCTTAACATACAAATGAGGACATAAACTCTTTAAAAATAAAATTATAAAATTTAAAACTTGGACTCAAAAAATGTTTTACATAAATATAGTGCAATTTATGCTTTTATTTGCTAGTGTATATTTTTCGTTTCACATATATTACGGGTTTTGAGTAAATATATCCATTTTTAAACAATAGATTGAGAAAGTATGTGCGGAGTTCCGTACCATTTATTCTATAATAACTTTTTTTTTTTCTTTTCCCCTTCATTGCCCTCTAGACCCTTTTAATATTTTTACCTTAAAATATTTATCTCGAGCCAAGCCGGGTACTTAAATACTATCACAATATAAAGAATATAATAAAAAGAGAAATATTTAATATAAAGAAATGTATCTTATATAACTAGGCATGTATGAATCTATTATATTGTTAAAGGAAAAAAATATATATCTTCTTCAGAAATAGTTGTGTATCTATATGCTCATATATTAAACACACACATAAACATCTAAATATTCCTGCAAGAACAAATAGATTTTACTCTATAGTATCACTAAAGAAAACGTATTTCTCTATGTAGGCCTACTTTTAGAATGATAAAACACATTTTTATACAAACACCTAAATTGATCAAATAAATTACATATATATAGGCCCTACTCTTAAAAGACAAAATATATTTATTTATTCACACGCATTCAGAAAAATATCGCTCTCTATGTATTCCTGCATTAGCCAAATATATGTATCTATCTACTTCTACGTTGATTAAATAAATTTCTACTATAAATAATGGTAAAAGAACGATTATATTTAATTGTATATATTCATTAAACGACAAAAATAATTTTCTTTATAATCTTAAAGATTCAATATAATTTTATAGTATATAAATTATACACCTCAATATAATCCCACCTAGAACCAATATATTTCTATTATGTTATCCTTCAAAGATAAATTATATTAATTGCTTTAACCCAATCAGGCCGAATGTCTAGTCATACAACTACTAAATAAAAAACTAATTTTTTATATGAGAGGAGTCAGTGAGTGACCCACCTCCATGGCAGACTGCCAAGGACGGGGAGCTAGAGGTTCAAATCTCGCTCGGGTGAACTGGCTGTGGTTTTGCTAAACAGTTTTCCACTCTCTCTCCACGTAATTTTGGGCTCACTTCATCTATATTCAACCTTATCAATTCCTAGCCCATTAGCGCAATTAGTACATAAGCGTATAGCCTTAACGGGTGGTAAGACGTGGTGCTAAGTATTATTATTATTATTGAAATTCAGTGATAAACGTTTCCCATTATAAAATTGTATTTAATTTCCAAGATTTATTAATATCTACCCATCTAAGTAAAGTAGGATTTAAATATAAATTAGGTATTTTCTTTTTCATGAATATTTACGTTTAGTTTAGTTTGGGGTTAACCACCCTCAATACACCCGGCAGGGAGTTGAACTCCTATTTTCCCATCATCGGCGGTCCATCTTATTGCGAAAGTGACGCCTTGTCTTAGATCATGTGGCCACCGAAGCTAGGTTTTATTTATTTAGTTAAAATGAATAAACAAGTTGAGTTAGATAGTTACATTTGGCGAGAACAAACAATGCAACTTAAATTTCCTCGAAACATTCGAGAATGAGAATATATATACAACTGTACTTTGTACTTTATCATTCTTAATACTTACTCTATTATTTTCAAACACACAATTTGGTTTATTTAGTGAAAATAAAAAAAAATTAAAGAAAGTAACTAATTAAAACTGCTACTTCATCCAAACATCAACAAATAAAGCGAGAAATTTGTTTAGCAATACAAAAGACCGGGACTCAATCTAAATATAATTAAGTATTTTCTTAGCAGCCTGGATTTTCATAAATCCTTAGATATAAAATGGGTATCAAAAAGGAGAGTTCAGAGGAGGTGAAAAAAAGGTGGAATAAAAAAGAAACGATGGTATATAAAAAAACTTATCAGCAAAAATCCCATCAATGTTTTGCTCACAAACGAACGAGTGATGCCTCCTAGCGTCGTAGAAGAATACTAACAAAGAACGATAGAAGAAGAGTAGAAACGAGGCGCGCACATAAAACGATCAATGACAAGACATCTGAAGATCTACTTTGGAAACAATTTCGCTCGCCACAGGGAAGCGATGCGCTCGAAAGACAGAGAAAGAGTAACAAAAGGCGAGCTAGCAGCGAGTTTTCCTCCGTTACAAGTTGGAATCAAGGCCTCCTTGAACCATCAATCATGACTGCAGCAGAGGAAGAGGGATAAAATAAGAAAAGAGACGAACAAAAAGAAAGAAGGAAGAAATAAAGAGTTTTTCGTTGCTAAACGCAGATAAAAAGTAGAGTTCTTTCATGTGAAGCGGTAGAAAATCGTCAACCAAAACCAAAATCCTGATATTAATCTAAACACGTTTCGTGACAAACAATAACTAGTGTTCTTAATTTATACTTAAATCAAATTAACTAGACCAATACAGATAAACATTAAGGATAAAGTGTATTCATTCAATAAGTTTTTATCATGCAACATTTTCATATTGAATCAATTTTTTTTAATATTAAGATTTTAGAATTTTGTATGATTAAAGGGGTCGCATACCGAAGCCCTGAGGTACATATTATAAGTGCCTCAAGGTTAGAGCGTGGGTTATTTGGAACTGATATAATTTTTTTTAACCCCTATAAAAACACGATGGTTTAATGCCCCCTTAACCTACGTGTAGTGAAATATTCTCAAACTTTGACATTTCATATGATCTGGTAGTTGCGATGGATCAAATCCATTAAAACAATTCGTAGTGATTATCTTAGAGTGTTATACTGTGTCCTTATTTACAAATTACTATTTGTTTTATGAAAGCAGGATTTATGCTTCTCGCAATTTAATTTTAATCTCAAAAGTGTGGCGTCACTGAAAATAATCTAGGTTTAGTTATTTTATATATTAAAAAAATATTCTAAAACTAGAGAGTAATTTAATTTCTGGAACATTTTAAAACATTTCACCTCCATTTTGGTTTTGAATATATTTTAAAATAGGTAACAACCCACTTGAAGAGTTTGTCACATATCTGACTAACCGGGATACTAGATACACGATTACTATCGAGTCGGAAATAAAATCAAAGTGAGGGTTTTTGCTTTAATAACTTGACAAAAGCAAAATTGGGGCCAGTTAATTAATTTTTTTTTTATCATTTTGAGTAATTTATTTTAAAATTATTCATGCGTTTGTTTAAATACTGTAAAATGGTTTCATGGTATTAGTATGAATGCTTTTTGGTGAGATCTCCATGCCAGGCCTGGTACGCCGCAGAAACAGTCACGAACTACCACAGTCACTTATTTGACCGTAAGGGCGTGACAAAAGACGTGAGGTCAGCGCGGATTAATGTTTATTTTTAACTGATGGCTCCGACAGTAGATCGTATAGTGGATGCGTTGGGTTAGTTTTCATAGTTAAATCATTACAGCAGTATATATCTAAAGTTTAAACTGTTATTTATTGCATTCAATTTTTTTTAATTTAAATATATATATATATTTAAGAGTGGCCGTCAACATAAATATCAATTATTATGTTAATACAATTCGGGTCTACTAATACTAATTATGTTGCTTAGTAATCATGGATGTGCATGATCTATACTTATTACCAGCCCAATAAATGAATTAATCAAATTAAAATTGGCTTAAATCCGGATAATAGGTCTTTGTTCTTTTTGCCTTAATTTAATGAGACCCAAAGCAAATCAATGCAGTATATTATTATTATTATTATTATTATTATTATTATTATTATTATTATTAGCAGCACCGCGTCTTACTACCCGTTCGGGCTATACGCACTTACGCTAATATGTAATGGTAGGGTGATTGTGAGATGAAATGGAGGACCTACAGTTTAACGTGGAATCCGAACCACGGTGGAGGCCTGGCATTCCCCACATTCACAAGATGTCTTGTCAGAGGTGAAGGAAGGGTTTTGGTAATCAGATAAATCTGTGCCGGGACCGAGGATTGAACCCCGGCCGCCAGCACAGAAGTCTGACACCTTACCCCTATACCACCAGGTCACTAATGCAGTATAAAATCTGTAAACATAGTCCAAAGAAAAGAGCCAGACCGTATAAAATACCGAATATCTAGGTCCAAAATCCAGAAATCACACAAGTCCAAAAAATCACAAGTCAATAACCCAGGAAGCCCCAAGCAGAAACCTAAACAAAATGAACATAGGTAAGGCTGGTGAAGGTCTGGGTCGCCACCCGCCAGAGGTTTGAAAAGTATAAGATAATCACATATTTTAAAATTACCGCTAGATGCATATGTGAGTTGTCAGAATACGTGCCAGCTTTTCCGTTCGCTTAGGCCACAGAATTATGTGCGTACTTTGGCCTTTAATGTTAGCATCTTAAACTAAAAATATATCTCAGGGCGAAAAAATAATATTCAATCAAGATTAAATAGTAAATCTGAAATTCATGGTGAAAGGAAGAACCTTAATGTAATGCCCATTGTTCACGTGCATGGTGAAAATTAAGTCAAGACACAATCAAATTGATTACATAGAATCCACAATAAAGAGTTATGTTCAAGAAATGTAATCTAGTAATTAATGAATAGCACTCAGTGACAGTAAAAGTAATACATTTGAAGTTTACCTGCTATACGCCCTTACAACGTATCTAGCGGTTTTACTCCAATACTTTTTTTTAGTTTAGAAAATTATGATTTTGGTTTACTAGCCTGTACTAGTATTTCAACCCTCCCGGTGGCACCCCCATCTTGGCTTTCACCCGTGGTGGACCACTCCTCCAGCCCTCCTTAGTACGCCACTGTATAACTTTCCAATAGCGTAACCAATGCCATAATCCTGTCAGAAATATTAAACCCACGTTTCTCTTATTTGCTATGCCAAACATGTAAATATTTATCTTTGGTAATGATTTGCATTGTTGCCAACTTTACAAGCGTTCAACGCCTAATATAATCATACAGCATAATCTTACATTCCTCGTCTAGAATGTTAACAAGTAACCATGTACAACTTCGGTCATGGAACCTGTCAAATATTCTTGAGAATTTGTCTTTTTTTTATTTGATCATGTTTATATTCTTCATCACGTTCGAGTTATACATATAATCATATATATACAATTTTAATCTACCCTACTTTATTTGCATGTACGTGATAGTAGAGTAGGGAATATTAAGGTAGAATTTGAAGGCAATGTACCCGCCTTGCGTGAATAAAGAACGATAAACTAACTTCACTACACAAAACCTCGAACCCCGATATCTCCACCATTGTTAGTTAAATCTATTACGAGAGTGACGGGCTATACCACCCAACCACAGTTTAAATTGTTTGTTGAATAATGTATGTTGGAGTGTTTCAAAAGGGCCTACCACTAGATAATTAGGTTGTGTTTCGATGATTGCATGGTATCTGTTAGTAATACGTCTACTTTAACGCACACATAGGATACGTTGTAAATAAACATGTTTGCCGGTAAAACATCTGTTTAGCTTTGTGAAGTTTAATCACTATTCTAGGTAAGGATATCAAAAGCATGACCTTAGAGGTTAAATTTATAATAGCGATAACACAATTTCATGTCGCAAAGAAACTTCTTTAGTGACTTGAAAGATTTTATTTTCCAAGAGTCCCTAGAAATCTGTAAACATAGCTGAGCAAACAATGGGGGACGCCCTTCTTTTATCGAGCGCCGCCACACTAACACAATGAAGTAACAGAGCCATGGAGCGACGTCTAAACAACTTTAAAACGATTACGATGATGTAGTTTTTGGTGGTAGAAGTAGAACGAGGGAAAGAGGTGGGTCTTTTTTCGGAGCGATAATGGTGGTGTTTTCACCACTCGGTAGCCATTACCAGTCCAAACCTGAGTAATGACCTTATAGTAGCTGTGATTTATGGCTAGAGTTCGTACCTAGTGAGCCACAAAACAGAAAGAATATATAATATATCTTTTTTATATATGAAGGAATGATTCATGTTGAAGACAAGAGTAAAGCGAGATCATCTATAGATAGTGGTAAGATTAAAATAAATAAATAATTTGACATTATTCAATAGATTCGTCAAAATTAAAACCTAGTTCAAACGCTTTCATTCAATAAAAATATATTTTAAGTAATTTATACATAAACAAAAGAGGCAGAAATGAGTCCTACATACGTTGATAGCATGTAATCATCCCATTAATGCATCTTCATTTACCATGAAAGGTAACAAGCTTACCTTGCATGGTTCTACTATTACGTAACGTATAAGATAGGGGCATACATAGTGTAGCCCGTCAGGGTAAGAATGTTACATTTCATCAGTGCCATAACTAGGTAGGTGCAATAAGTGGACAGGCACAGGGGCCTGAAATAGAACTGACAGCTGTGTGGTTAAGATGTTGGTGAACCGAGTAGGTTAGGTGTGCACAGATAGCCCTTTGCGTGGCTTGTTCCATGGGCGTCCTCGACGACCTCTGCTCACCAACATCTGAATGTCTGAGTCACCAACATCTGAATGAATTAGTCACAAATATCTCAATGACTGAACCACAAACATCATAATGACTTGAGTCACCAACATCAGAATTACTTGAGTCACAAACATCTGAATGATTGAGTCAAAAATATTTCAATCATACATCTGAATGACTAAGTCAAGAGACTTACCAATGTGCCACTTGCGCAACTGGAGCCGATGTTTATGTTTATGTCGTGATTCATGCCGCATTTACCCAAAGACCACAGCTGAAAATATCGGGGTAAATAATTTAGAATGTAAATTTATATAGTTTTTTTACACTCTATTGTCTCAAAGAGATTATCGTTATGAGCAACTGAAAACTGTATGTACGACTACTTTTTATTTCTCCATGGCTTGTCTTTAGAAATGACGAGTGTTTCTGATTTACAAATATAAGCTCCAGATAATAACAAATATTAAAATATTTACGAGATCACATGTGAAATTTAAGGATTTAAGTTTGAAGCCTCAACACTAACACAAAACATTAAAACTGCAACTCTCCTTGATATTCTTAAGGCTCTTCATGACTTTGGATTAATTGATTCACATCTGAATATCAAAGCTATCTCCAAATATTTCTCACTCTTCCCGTTTCTATTGCTTCTTGTGTGATAATTTTTTAACAAGTCAAAGTTAATTAAGACTTATTTAATATTTACTATCGGATAAGAACGATCATAAAATCTTTTCATATTTTCGATTGAATATAATATCGGTAAGGGTATTAATTATGATGATGTAATCAAAGAATTTGATGGAAAGAAAGCAAGAAAAGGGCAATTAGAAAAAACTATTTTCCTTTGTAAATACATGTGAAAATGATCTTGTATATTTATTGCGTGCAAAAAAATTGTTTATATGCATTTGTTATATCGTATTGGTATTATTATTGCCTCCCTTCCCCTAAAAATAACTAAGGGATGTATAAATAGAACCTTGCACAGGGCACATGAAATGTTAGTTACGGCACCGCATTTCAAAATGATCTGAGTGGATTTGATAAAATTAAATTGTATTTACAGGCACAAGAAAACTTTTACACATAGTCTTAGGTAGAATTTCTCCGAAATAGGATTAAAACTAGTTTCGAAAATATATGGTCTCGTTGGTTTTTCTTTGGCGCTTTTAGTTACGATGAAGAAAAGTATTTAAAAAAATTGTTTCTAGATATGTATTGATTTAAAATAAATAATTCAAAAGTAGTTCGTAGAAAGATTGACGTCTTATTCCTAAATACACATTTAATTTGAAACTGACCCGGATCGGTAGACACGGGGTCCAAATGGTAAGCGTGTTTAGTCTGGGTTTCCAGTGATGGAAAGACTGAGGTTAGAATTCCAGCCAGTTGTATCGAGGGAGATCTTTTTCATTAATAGTCTTCCTCTCACCCCCTTCGCAAATGAGGGTGCATTTTCTTTAACATTAAACCATCCTCATTCCTTTCCTAACAGAGAATTAATATGTATGCATATAATCTAAACTCAGTGAAAAAACTGTACTTGGACACTGTGATTATTTATTTTTAAACCCTGAGTGTTAATTTGCAAGGATGGCGAAGATGTAATTTAGCGGGAATATAGCCGTATTTGAGTAGAGATAGAGTGGGAAGTAATTTAGGAAAAACATTCTGGAACACTCAGCTAGGTTGGAATACCAACCACCGATAAACCAGAGTAGACAAACTTGATGTTTATTCCGTGTCCCCACCCTTACGGGTATTTATTTATCAAAGTGTTAACCAATAGTGTTGAATGAACCTCTAACAAATCATCTTGTAGTAATATCTCTACTAATAAATAAAGTATCGGTCTGTATAGCTGTTGCTTAAGATTTCTGGAACAACATAACTGATTGCGATTTTTTTAATATCAAGTATATTTTTACCGAGATGTTTTGTTTGAAGAGATTCGAATGGTGTGATTTTTTTTATAATATGTTTATTGTTAAATTAATATAGAAATGTTTTAAGCTATATCAAAATAACAATATATTTAAGGAGCTGAATAGAAATGGTAAAGGCAATACAAGTGTTTTATGTATAAAGTGGAGTGGCAAAAGCAAGAATTGCAACAAGTGCATTAACTGTTGTGACTTCATGAAAAAAATCGACCCGACGATATAAATTCAGTTATAAGTTCAGAGATTCTAGATTCAAGCATCCGCCCACAGCTATATGAAAGTTTAATCAAGCATGTTGTTTACGGCCCATTGGGACTTTTATATGGATCGTCTCCATGCATGCCACAAAAAAGATCAGAAGAGCTTTCAAAAACCTACGTTGATGAACATAATGGATAATCCAAATAACGTAAATGGCGGCCCGACGATCCGTTCCTAGGCGTTGATGATATAAAATATTTATATTTACACATGGATGTGTATCTATGTGTCTTATCCATTAAGTGTGTATGTAAGTAAATCAATCAGAGCATTCATCGGGCAACGTTTATTATTAACGTGACCAATGTAGGAAAACTTTTAGATCTATTCAAGGTGTTAATCATTTAGCTGTCCATCTTGAAAATGGAAAATGTGTATATTTTAAAACAAGTAATGTCACTTCGCTAATAAACCATGCAACACACCATTAACAACCTTCAAATTGTGCGCTACATATCCCTTTGTGAATACGCTTACCTGTAGTGATTGGAAAAGTAAGAATTTTCAGTGTCGAAAGAAAGTTGTTTCTGTTGAAGAATTCCCCGTAATAATGAAGGGTGATTACTTCAGCCGGGTATATATCGTACACCGGAATAACTTTGTGCGTTATTATTTGAGAATACGATCCATATCATCTAATGTTCATATTCATTTGAACACTTAAGTACCGTTAAAGAAGTAACCCAGGAATCCCACCAATTGGTTTGAAAAGCACTGTGACTCTTATTAGAGGATGAATAACAGTGAGGCTGTACTTTATCAAAAGCAGTTTGGTGTCGCTCTTCTTACTCACTCAGATATTTGCACTTCAACATTAAAATAATATTTTTCACCTGACAGATTCTCTCATCTTTTTCCTCGCCTACAGGGAAACCATATAGGAAGATAGTGAAGACAAAGTCATAAGAGAGCAATAGATAGACTATTTTAACTTCAATTAATTTTTTAATGCGATTTAGATTTTAACATGGCACTTGGTCCCTCTAAGACAAGACCGTGAAGGGCTTGGGTTTCGTTTACTAGATAATTTGTAAGGATGTATTTTTTTTAATCCTTGTTTTTATTTAATAACATATTTTGTAAAAAAAACATTAATATGAAGTGGAGCACCATTCTCTTCATACAGTGAATTATTAGATTTGTTGTAGAGTATTCCAGTCCCAAGAGAATTCATTACTCGATACAATCGTTACGCGACCATATCGGTGCTCGAGACTTCAATGAGTAAATTGAGAAGATGACCGGGGCCAGCCCCTCTCAGAAATGCCCCGTCGTCCAGCGGGCGTCTCTCAAGGACATTCCACTCTGAGCTTAACAGTAGTTCGTCGGGATAGTCTGAGCGAGTCCAAGATTCAATAAAAAATGTTTTTATTGTGTTTTAACGTTTATTTAGTATGTGTTAATGACCCAACAAGTAAGGTACGAGTGAAAGTGAGTAATTAAAACGAATAAAGTAGATTCTTTGTTAAAAATTCCGATTTTCATTAAAACTGCAAGAAAAAATTGGGATTATGCGGTTAGGAACATGTCAGCTTAGTGACATTACATTTATGCAGGTTGATGGCAAGAAACAAATAACTTTTTCTAATGCACGGTTTGGTAAACAAATTGTTGTTAACTAAGAATTGTTTATTATTTGGTGGTGTAGGGTTGTAGACAATGGTAGGCTGTAAGGATCTTAAGCATTTAAGTGAAATAATTTTAAAACAAGAGGAATATGCAATTCATATGGAAAATGTATGTGTGTTTAAAAAATTTGGAACAGTTAATATTGCAATACTGATAGATTCCACGGTTGGGGCGTATTTGCAGGAAGTTAAAAATAATCAAAAAGTTCCTTAGGAACACCATGGGTTAAGACCGGTTAAACTCTTCTGACTGTTTGGTCATTGTTCTATATCTAAGGAAGAAATTGCTGGATTTCCAAACTTCAACAACAGCGTCATCAATATGTTTGCCAGTCATAAGAACAGACGTGCCAAACTTTTGTACAAATATTGAAATAGTTTAATCCCTTGGTAAGTTTAATTCAAAACCTGTATTATTGTATTCTTTCTAAATTTAGATTTGTTTAGTGATTTTGTAATTCTAGTGATTTTAAAAATAAGAAAACTTAAATGAATTTAATACAATATTTTAATATGTGGTGAGAAAAAAATCATTACCTACCGGTAATATTTGACCTGGCTCCATCAAAAGTAGATATCACGTACCGCCACTGATATAATCTCTAGAGACTATTTGAGAGAAATGACAAACGACCTGCCAATTATATTACAAGCGTATACAGTAATATAAACAAGCTTCTATTGAACACAGAAAAACTTACCGTAGACATAAAATTATTATAGAAGTTTTAAGATCCCATATACATTTTTAATGTGCGCTAGAAGGTAAAGGAAACACTTTTATAATAATTGTATTCCTGTATAAGCTCAGGTCTGAGGGATGTGTTGCCTTTGTGGTGGCTTCATAGGGTATAGCCACTAACTTGTTAGAAAGGAAAAGAGCAAGAAATGCGACATTTAAATTACCTTGTCATTTTCCTAACGACCAAATTCCCGTGTACAACATATCGAAGTAAGGTTTTACATCAAAATTACTGCAAAAAAGTGTATTTTATATTATGAAATGAGAGTACAATGTGGCATAAGACATCAATTGAAGATCTAAATAGAAATTTGAGAGCTCTCAGAAGCAACAATATCCACATATGAGGTGTCATCGTATTGTTCTTAGGAGGCTTCCAACAAACTACCGTTAATTCCGAGTTACTGGATCTGATGATGTACATGCCTGCCTAAGAAAACCCTACATATGCCCAAACGTGAAATTTCCCTATAAACCAACATTCGCATCCACCTTTGTGAATACAAAAACTATATGACATTCACAGTTGGAATTACTCTCTGAAAGGTCTTTTTTCCTACCAATATCCTACTATAAAATAGATTTCTGGTAGGGAAAAAGGCCTTTCAGATAACAATTCCTATGGTGAACGGACTTTAGACTTATTTGTCCATATATTTTTGAAACTTAACAATGGAGTCTTCACAGAGCACGAAATCAAGGTGCCCTTGAATAACTCCCAGATATACGCTGTGGCCGAGAATATCCAGGAATAAGTTAATTTTATTCATCCCAATATAGTTTTCTGCAAAAAAAGCCTCTCTTGTAGTTCCTGGAGCAAGCTATTCTACATCCAAAAATGAATCAGATAATAAAATTGACTCTATTTTAGACCAGTTTGAAGGGCTATCTCACACTTACATGTCCATCGTCCATAGACACTACCATGTCTAATTTTGTAGTTCCCTAAATCCATTCAATCTACCCATTCACACTCTTCAATTAAAATTCGAGCACCTATAATTTTTCTGCGTAATTTGATACCACCTAAGCTGTATAATGGGACCCACCCATATATAAACAATCTGCAAGGCTACGGGAAATGCTTCGTTGGCCTAATAACAAAAATACCTATGATTCCATCTGACCTGCCCTTCCAGTTTAAATGCATGATATTTCCTATTATTATTATTATTATTATTATTATTGTTGTTATTATTATTATTATTATTATTAGCACCGCGTCTTACTACCCTTTCGGTTTATACGCACTTACGCTAATGTGTAATGGTAGGGTGACCTACAGTTTAACGTGGAATCCGAACCACGGTGGAGGCCTGGCATTCCTCACATTCACAAGATGTCTTGTCAGAGGTGAGATATTTCCTATTAAGATTTGCTGTGCGATGACCATCAACACAACGCTAGGACAAACCCTGAAGATGGTAGGCGTTGATCTCACTGTCAAGTGTTTCTTAAGCGTGGACAACTGTATGTAATGTGCTCCCGTGATATGTTCTAGCAGCAGCCTGTAACTGCTCGCTCCTGGCGATAAAACCACTAACTTCTTTTAAAAAGAGGGTTTTCTTTAAATTTCGTTACTTTATTTCCTTCAATTAATCCAAAACACATTCTGTGTTTTCAACCTAAAAACAGAAATTAATAAACTAATTAAATTTTTTGTTCTGTAGTTACCTCTTTAATCAACTCTAAAGTTTTAATCATGTTAAGTTCTATTTAATACGTTTCGTGATTTCTTCTGTGCCGGATATTAAGCAAATTTTGGATATAAACATTATGGTTATGGTGAACGTGTTTCTAAAACATACATTTACGCGAGCGAAGCTGCGGGCAAGAGCCAGTTGATAATATAATATTGATAATAATATAAGAAGGATGGGTGAATCAATTGCGATAGTAGCTGAAAATCACGCTAATTTTACCAACGATTCCACTGGTTTCAATCTAGATATGAACACAATCCCTTAAGTGGTATGGTAATCAACTTGGATGTGGCTGGGCCAGCTTTGCATACGATTTATGGGGAGACCAACTGACTTTATTGTAACTGGCAGTTTAAATGGAGGCAATTACTGGAAATGCCAAACAAAAGGTCATATGTAATTTAAAAACATAAAATAAAAAAAATATACGATGGATAGTGGTGGGGGAGGTGTATGGGGTGGTGGTGGGGGGAATTAAATTGAAGAGCTTTTGATGTAGTGTGGCGCGCATGGTCGCTAACAGGCGGATGAGGTACGGCGGCACGTTGATTGGTTGAGTGGGTAAACAGGTGCGCTCGGATTGGTCAATCGAGACTAATTAATGGACAAATAATGAGGTGAGTGAGTGAGTGAGGATCAAATTCCGGGGCTGTTAAATATATACATATATATAAAGCGGTCAAGTACACTCCGGGGCACATTACGAATGTACACTTCAAAACATGAACTGTATTCTCTAAACTGGTCTAATGAATAAGATAGCTACGCCCATTTAGTAATTAGTTCAAATCACTCTGATCTAATCTAAAATTATATATAAGAATAGATTAGTCTGAAATAGTTTCAGTAGAGATTAAACTAGAGGTTTACTTTTGGCCCGCATCGGTGGGGCACGCGAACTATAATCTAGCTTGCTTTCTAGTGATGGGGAAGTCAGTCCCTCCCCTGTGGACTAGGTTACCCCACTCTCACTCCACGCCAATGTGGGTGTATGCTCAGTAAATTATACCATTCACAAGACAACCTCATTAGTGTAGTTAGATGCGTACAGCCTGACTGGCGTGGGAAATAATAATAATAAAGATATAATCAGCAAATGGATGATGTAGTGAGCCTTAGAGGCCAGGGTTCAATCCCCTACCAGCACCAAGGTGGCTTTTTTTTTTAAACAATCAAAGTGTGTTCCACTACCTCTTCTCCAGGGGAGTGCTGGTGTATATATTCACCCCACTCATTATGTTTGCTCCTGATAATTGATGTTGGTGGTGTCTATATAATATATTGGCCCAATTATCACCTGGTTGGTATAAAATTATCAGCTACGTCAACATTCAGATGTCCTCTGATACTAAAATTTAGCCTGTTGCTAGCCCTCTGATCTACCTTCAAGATAAATAGCACAGCACACCACGCAGACTTTCTCTTTTATATCTATAGAGACATTTTATAAAAACTAGTTAGATTTGTGAAATGAAATAGTAAACATTTTTGCAGAAACACTCCACCTAAGAACATACATAAAATATCCAAACTGTTACAGAAACATCGAGAAAATAGGTACATCTATGTCCATCATAGAGCATAGCAATCAATTTCAATTTCAAAGTGTCCCATAAAAATTGTATGTTTGCAAAAATAAATTTCAATTAAAATATTTTTATTTTTAATAGTTATACAACTTTACTACCATAGGATATTTTGTATACGAAATAGTTGGGAAGATATGGTCCTAACTCGATATTTCCGCTGATTTAAGGGGACTCTTAAAGTCATTCCCATGGAGAAACTAGAGTATCCATTTTGATTTTCATGTTAAACAATGCCTTGATACAAAATTTAATCGAAATCGTTAAAGCGAATTAAGAGAAAATGGATGTAATCTCTTTTTGCCCTTCAGTAAACTAACCTTAATTTTAGGGTGATATATCTAATTCCAAAAACCTCTTGGGGAAACTTCATGAAAAGCCCATGCAATAATTTCTAACTGGATAGGTAAAATGGTGTAGGCTCTAGTCAGACACACAGAAAGACACACAAACAATTTTTTTTCAGTTTTAGAGGTCATGAAACGCCGACATTTATCAAAATTTCATGTTCATTTATTTTGACGATAACAATACATTTCCCTCCGAGGGGTCAAAAGAAAGTAAGCTCAAAGGAGTAATCAAGAGCTAATTTTTTTTTTAATAATTCCTTTTTTTTAAATATAAATAAGTCTCGTCCCTACCCCATTAGTGTAGTAAAAAAAGTGTTTGTAAGCGGTGCCATTTTTTTTAAATTTTTATTGAAACGATACAACCCCCAGTTTTTGGAGGAAGGATTTTTTTTCTACAAGAGCTACTCAAACAATTTTTATCAATTCAAACGTAGTCATGTGATTTTCAGTTGTTACATTTGATAGATACTACCACAACAAATAAAATAACAATAATTATATAGGAAAATATTATCAATGTTGGCCACAGAAAAGTATATGTTTTGCAATGAGCTCTCTCTTCCTATAAAAATCCTACTATAGTAAATATTTGAATTACGTTACATTTTAAAAAGGGAAATGGATTATTTCGTTTCCGCCAAATTCTTTTCCAGGTCTTGAAAGTAAGAAGAGACGATAATTAGATGAACAAGTGCAGGCACATTACCAACTCCCAGGAACAGATGTTCCAACTAATCAAATATAAGATTCAATTATATTGTAAAATCCAATAAAAGGTAATTAATAAATATAGTGAGATATAACGTCAGAAGAGGAAGAGATAAGTAATAGAGAAAACAATGTGGGAAAGCAGACGTCAAACCTTAATAATAATTATTTAATATTTTGGGCAGAACAAACCTCGTCATTATTGTGAAACTCTAAATTGAACACGACTAAAGGATTGGAAGAGGAAGGGAAACCTCCAGGTGAGTAGAGAAAGAGAGATATATACGTTATTAAAAGGGCTGAGGAGGTGGGGAACACACACGCACACCCTGCTGCGCTCTATCGGCGCCCAACATAAATACATTAATTAATCACAGCTGTGATTTATAATAATAGTCGTGAAGCTAAGGCATGATAAGTCAGCATTTCCCCTGCAAGGCGGTGAGCGTGGATCAAAAGAGCCGACATCCTGTCAATTTGTTAACCATCGTAAGACAAAGAAATGGTTCCATGAGCTACAGACAATTAATTGTCTCGGAGTTTACTAATTGGTTAACGTTGGTAGAACCAAGGAGGGTATCTGACTATTAAGACGAGGAGGGCAAGCTTGTCCGTTTATCCGAGGAGCAGGGAGTCCGAACATTCGAGAGTTCAGAGCCCCAATAGGGGTCATATCCTCTAACCAATGTACACCTTTTAGATCTTGATAGAAAAATAAAATATACAAATACCCGATACATGGTAAAGTGCATAGGGACATGCGAGGCTGAGGAGAAACTGTAACACATGACTTTAAGAAGAATCGTGCATAGGAACTTAAAAAAAGAAGTGAATCAAAATTTATTCTAATTGTGTTTTGATTTTTTTTAAATATTATTAGTTTCTTTAAAAGCTGTTTAATTGATGAAATTATATGTATCAAATTTTCCAAAACTATAAACTGCAAGTGTTTGATTTTTTATAGTTGACTAAATAACTTGAGCTAAGACTAGTTTGTAAATATTCCAATACGCCCGACTGAATACTTTCCAAACTTAACAAAATTACATTTATAAGTAACAGTTTGTTTTTATATATATACTCTTTATCTTATTGTGCTAACGTTTTAGATGTATCTCAAATTAATGGTGTATTAGTTCTGAGCCATTAGGTATTTGATTTTTGACTTTCATAAGGCTTGTATAGACAGCTAGAGACGAAGGCCTGACCGCTTACGAAACCATATTAAAAACTTGTCATTTCTATTTGGTTAAAGTTTGTAGACATTATTTTGTTTTTGTATCCAAGCGAGTGGCTATTTCTATAACAAATATTGATTAAATATTAGATTACAACATAAACAGGTATACAAGCACAGTTGTAATATTATATTCTCGGCTAAAGGGTGCTAAAATGTTTAAAGGAGACAACTTGCGCGTTTAATTTTCTATCTTTACTCATACAAATTCATTTTTATTGCTCAATAATAATTATATGTTTGTACACTTAATGATTAAATAATATTATAAAAATAATACTAGTAACACTAAATTAATTAGTTATTTATTTTAGCTATTTTACGTGCACTTTATGAATTGACGCTACCGACTAAACTAAGACTTCTGAATATTTAATTTATGTTATTGACTTTATAACACTGATGTAATCGTCTCATTAAAACTAATTATAACGGCTACACACCCCTATGAACCAAATTTATACGGTGAAATAAAGCAAGTTAAGTTGTGTGTTAGATTACTTTGAGTCTGATATAAGTACTTGTTTATATTTTCAATCACATTTAATTTTGTTAAAATATATTTTACAGTTATAAAATAAAATTTAAAAAATGATCAACAGCAGCTTGTTATCTCTCACTGCGGCTTCGCGGTACCTGGTTGTCTCATCGAAGTCCAGCTTCCGGGCGACGGTGGTTGTCAGGCGTCGATCTCGTGGGGTCCAGTGGATGGGGGTAAGGAAGGGAGATGGGGGAGAAAACATAGGCGGGTTCTGGGGTAGTCAAGGTGTGTAAATGGTAGCCCTCGGGACTAAAAGGGGAAATTGGAGTAGGTGGGGGTCGGATGGTCGGTGTGGGGGAAA
>CABFOW010004893.1:35823-49746 GCA_902141385.1 Timema californicum | reverse complement strand
GTAGTAAGACGCGGTGCTAATAATAATAATAATAATAATAATAATAATAATAATAATAATAATAATAATAATAATAATAAACGGTTTCCCACTCTCCCTAAAAACAAAAGTGTGTGCATTTCCTCTAAATTCTTTCTCGCGCGTCCTTGGTCCCACTTGTGTAGACATGCGGATAGATCGGACGGGTAATCACTAACAAGATGCGATGAACACCCACAAACACTTGTTTTAACATGACAATGTGTTGAAGAAGGGTATATAAAATATTTATGTTATTACTGTTATTAGACCGTTTGACTCGTCTCGTGACGTAATTAAATAACTGTGTGTACAAGATCCTACATATTTGTGTAACGATATGATGACGTCACTTCCTTCCGTCATCCATCATGGCCAGGAGAGGCGTCCACCTATATTAACATACGCTGTTTACTCTAGTAATTGTTATGCAAAGCACTCACCGATAATTCCGAAATAATATTCCCCGCCACCAGATTCGAACATGGCCTCCCGTCCTTGAGGTTAGAGGACTTGAAGAAAAGGGGCCTCAAGTTGGGATGAAAGTGACACAAGTCACAAACTACGTTTTTTTTTGTAGTTTTTAATCAAAGCTTTTTTTTTTGTGGTCAGAATAATTAAATGCATAATTCTCTAAGTAGAAACATAGTCTTAATTTTCCTCACACGGTGATATCAACATTTGTTGATTATCTGTCAAGGGTGTCCTAGAATTTAATGACAAATTTTTTCTCTACATTTAAAAAGTTTCTCATCTAACACCGCCACGCTCACGACAGATATTCAACAACTTATTAAGCGAATTTTTTTTTAGCACCGCGTCTTACTACCCGCTCGGGTTATACGTTTATGAACTAATTACGCTAATGGTTTTTTTGGGACAAGGAAGGTTATATTTAGACACAGTATATCCGCATTTGCTTAGAGAGAGAGTGGAAAACCATTTTAAAATAATAACTCTCGATACACCCGACCGAGATCTGAACCTCGATATCCCAGTGATTGGCGGTCTAGCCTACTGAGAGAGTAGCTGATTAGACCATGTGGCCACCGAAGCTGGTGCTATCAGCTCAGACAACTAACTCAGACAAACCTTCACCGGTCAGCACATCAGCACGTCATTGTCGGTAAACTGAGAAAACATGTTAATTATATAATATCGCCATCCAACCAGTTAGGCCTATTGTGATAGAAATAGCCTCCAGCATCTACTATGTATCTATTTTAGACAAGGGTGCCTGCATGATTTTCCTCTAGGTGGGGAGGGGGGACCGGTGGGTCTTAACCCCCAGTACTACAGGGGGCTCCCACAGTAAAATTTACTAAATTGAAACCTCAAAAGACACATTGTTTTAAGGTAATCCTTGTCTCTTGAAAATAAGATACAACAAAAGAAAAAATTGTTTTCAAATATTTTTTTTGGGGGGGGGGCACTTGACCTTGACGATTTGAATGGTGAATGCTTTTGGAATCGCTCGCGCATGCGCTAAACTATCAACTCTAAAGTCATCAGGTGGCGGGCGCTAGTAATTAGTTTATTAATTATATTCTCTCTGATTGTTGGCTTGGGGGACTGTTTGAGCGCTAGTGTTGTGTGGAATTAGCCTACTTCTAATATTTATACAACCTCAGAATAGATAAATACTATTTGATTAGTGTTTTTAGATATTGATAACATCTATAAAAAGTGACAGATGAAGATCTAATTACCTAAGAACAAATCTAGTAACGTTTCGTTTCTATCTGTCCGAGAAGGCCCTTCCTGTGATAATTGGACTGTATAGAGTTGAATTGTGCGCCAGTATAGTAAGATATTGTTCCCCAATGTAGGGCCCCGGTTTGCTTGGGGCCCTGTGGAGGGCAGAAGAAATGAGATGAGAATAACTCACAAAACGCATCAATCACTGTCTAGTGCTAGGTATGGAGAGCTTCAACTAGCAAGTGGTGATGGGGGAGGGGGGGTGACTTACCAGCAATATATGCGTGCTAAGTTGAGAGTTGGGACCCACACAACGTCCAGATGTATTCTAATATCGAGGTGGAACATTTTCACTATTATTATTATTATTTTCATTATTATTAGCACCGCGTCTTACTACCCGTTCGGGTTATACGCACTTACGCTAATGTGTAATGGTAGGGTGATTGTGANTACAGTTTAACGTGGGATCCGAACCACGGTGGAGGCCTGGCATTCCCCACATTCACAAGATGTCTTGTCAGAGGTGAAGGAAGGGTTTGGTAATCAGATAAATCTGTGCCGGGACCGAGGATTGAACCCCGGACCCCCAACACAGAAGTCTGATACCTTACCCCTAGACCGCCAGGTCACCATTTTCACTATTCCAATACTATATAATATCTACGATGTTTTGTGTCAGTTCCTGGTTCGATCCTTTGGTCGGTGACTAGATTCTCTCCATCGTGTATATCAATACGATACATCACCAACGTCGGTGTCCGCACGGTCTAAAGCGCTACTCTCGCAGTTTTTGTTTCGATATATTGTTCGTTGTTTAATGACACGTGAATGTGTGTTTGTTTTTCTTCTGTTTCTCTCTCCATTTCGTTTATTTAGTTCTACTTTCATCATTAATTTTATTTTAATATGTTTTAAATTTACAATTATATATGTGGGCAATATTTTTTTTTATTAAAGTTACGAGCTAATATTTTTTTGTATAGGAATTATTATAAATTAGTTTTTAGCACATAATTATTAAATGTCGATTCTCATTTACTAAAGGTTCAAGTGTAAGAAAAGACGCTGTCCTCAACTTCAATCAAATAAAGACGTTATTAATAAATTTTATTATTATTATTATTATTATTATTATTATTATTATTATTATTATTATTGACTAGACTGCCGATGACGCGGAGATCGAGGTACGAATCTGGTCGGGTGAACTCAAGGCTGAGGTTTTTTTTTCCAAATCGGTTTTCTACTCTCCCTCCACGCAAATAAGGGTATTCTCCCTTTAAATATAACTATTAGCATAATTAGCTTATAACTCTACCATGTACAGTAAGCCCGTGGATTCTTTGGTGCTGACTGAAAGCTGACAGCTGACATCAACATTTAGGTATATACCTAAATTTTGACTGTCAGAAGTGACAGCTGCTAAACACATGTTTTTGCAGATCATTTGGTTCGTGGCGTAGGGATACATAATTTGGTCTGGTAACTTTTCAAAGCTGTCAGTCAGCACCAAAGAAGCCGTGGGGCTACTGTAGTAAGACGCTGTGCTAAAAAAGAACCACGAGCAACCACTCTCAACTTATCCAAGTTGTACTGTAAGAAATTCCCTTTCTTCCCCTCACCCCTCTCGCAACTCTGGCAGCCGCTGGAAACGCACCGCCCTCTTGAAATTGCCTATTTGCGGACCGCAAGGGACTTCCTCCGCAACAGTTGAACATCAAAACACCGGGGGACTCAAAAACAAATATCATTTATCTGGCGGGGCCTCTTCGGCGCGGAGACACATTTACACTCACTAATCTTTATTTTACCCGGGGTTCAATCCTCGGTCCCGGCACAGATTTATCTGATTACCAAACCCTTCCTTCACCTCTGACAAGACATCTTGTGATCTCACAATCACCCCACCATTACACATTAGCGTAAGTGCGTACAACCCGAACGGGTAGTAAGACGCGGTGCTAATAATAATAACATGATAACTTAACGATCTAAACGGGGTATTCCCCGAACACCATTGTGGCTGACAGCTGTTTGACTAGGTATAGCTGCTGGGAATAAAGACTCTCTTTCGCTCTTCATGTCGGCTCGAGATTGTAAACCAGAACAAAAGATGACGTCTCTTCAAAGGGCTGACAAAGCGAGGCTCGAAGAGGGAAATCCCCTGAAGAGCAGGCCATTCACATCAATAATTCCAGCGATAGAAACATTCTGACGGGAATATACAGGGCTGGGAGGATGTACATCCGTCTGGACTAAACCATAACTTGCCCGGAGAGAGAATATTATGAATGTAACTGGAGTCAAACCAAAGGTACCTGCGATCGAAGTGAGTAGGCCATCACACACATTCACCCGTGACGATATGAACTCAGTAGCATTATTATTATTATTATTATTATTATTATTAGCACCGTGTCTTACTACCCGTTCGGGTTGTACGCACTTACGCTAATGTGTAATGGTGGGGTGATTGTGAGATGAAATGGAGGACCTACAGTTTAACGTGGAATCCGAACCACGGTGGAGGCCTGGCGTTCCTCACATTCACAAGATGTCTTGTCAGAGGTGAAGGAAGGGTTTGGTAATCAGATAAATCTTTTCCGGGACCGAGGATTGAACCCCGGCCGCCAGCATAGAAGTCTGACACCTTACCCCTAGACCACCAGGTCACCAACTGTCTTCTAAATAAGCTATCTTAAATCTAGACACAACATGGGCCGTTAATTCATCACTGTGAAAGGGGAATCCCAAACTTTTGCAATTATACATTTTTCGTCCATTCCGGTAATTACCCCTGATAGAAAGGCTACCTACCAGTGATCGCCAGACTTACCGCGGGTCTGTCTGTCCGTACATCGTCATAGTTCATTTATACTACATACACCCAATATCACCTCTGAGGTAGCTCCAGGTCTTATGAAGTCAAACCTTATCTTGAATATCTCTCAGTCAACTGTTGCCAAATCTCCTCGCTCTCAGCTATGTCTGAAGGTGGTAAGAAGGGTCTACTAACACCCTGAACTAACCAGCGTTGCCAAACTTGTCTTATATTTGAGAGTGGATTGACCACACTAAAACGAGAGAATGACAACGCTGTTTCCCAATAGTAGCCATGCAGTTACCTCGGAGAGCAAATCCTTCTTCAACTTACCTGTTATGAATGTTTTGTTCCAGATGGTGTGTGATGGCCCCTGATAGATAGACTACCAGTGATCGCCAGGCGTACAGCGGGTCTGTACGATCCAGGCATCGCTACGCTACCGGGTATGAAGGCTGCTGTCTCTTTATTAGCACTTATATAATCAAGATATTCCTTACAAACCAACATAACTATACCCTGCTTATGGCAGGAATGGTGGGCAGAAAAGGCCTTTTCCCCTGTCAGAATTATACTATACAGGGTGGTTCTAAACTCCCTGTAAAAACTTTAATGGGTGACAGGGAACACTAAATATTTTTTTTTCCATATTTTTAAAATTTAAAAATGTCACCTGGACATGGGAATCTATCCCGGGATCTTTGGCTTAGTACGCCAATGCTCTAACCACTGAGCAAACGGTGACCTGGTGGTCTAGGGGTAATATGTCAGACTTCTGTGCTGGCGGCCGGGGTTCAATCCTCGGTCCCGGCACAGATTTATCTGATTACCAAACCCTTCCTTCACCTCTGACAAGACATCTTGTGAATGTGGGGAATGCCAGGCCTCCACCGTGGTTCGGATTACACGTTAAACTGTAGGTCCTCCATTTCATCTCACAATCACCCTACCATTACACATTAGCGTAAGTGCGTGTAGCCCGAACGGGTAGTAAGACGCGGTGCTAATAATAATAATAATAATAATAATAATAATAATAATAATAATAACACTAAGCTAAGGTCATTCTTCACTCGTATTTTAAGACAGAATCTGTGATGGACGTGTGGAAACCGTCAGATACATATGTGTGATGAATTGAGATCACAAGCTGTCAAAAAACGCAGATACCGCCAGTAGTATAATTATAAGAAATTGTTATATATTACACACACAAAAAACGTTTAAAAAGTTCCCAAATATTTTTTCCAACAAATTTATGTTACGAGGGTGATTTCCCCCCAAAAAATTGTTAAATAATTCAAAACTTTCTTTAACACCCTTAAGGTGGTGATTTAGGGAACGCGAGAAAAGAGTTTTTGCGGTTTTTAGTTTAAAAAATGATAAAACGTATATTTCCTCCCATTCCCTCTTCAACATCTTTCTTTTCAGTTTGTTCTGTTCTATAAACTTGTGAGAAATATAACGTTTCTTTTTAATGGGTTCAGGTACAACTCTCCATTTTATTTTTTGTTAATTTTTCGACAACTTTTTTTTCTGTTACTAAAATTGGCTTTTGAAACTCATATAATTAATTAGCTCAGAAGTTCAGATGCTTTAAAAAATACAAAGTTAAATTCCTGAAATTTTCTCTCGAGGAGAAGTGGGAGGGGGGTTCAATCCCAGCAGATGGGATACCAACCCGCCCCCCCATTTGGAGATCCCACATGGGCGCCCTTGGGTGTAACCGATGTCAAAACTAAAACATTACGGCCGCATACAACGGGGAGTTAGTTAAATTGGAGATAACTGAAAGATCTTGGTGTATCAGATGGTGTTGATGTGTCTGTCGTGAGTGTATCAGATGGTTGTTGATGTGTCTGTCGTGAGTGGATCAGATGGTGTTGATGTGTCTGTCGTGAGTGGATCAGATGGTGTTGATGTGTCTGTCTACTGAGCTAAGAGTTCCCGGTTTGATTCCCGGTGGTGTGGCCGAAAAATGTATAGTTGGTAAAATGTGTGTTTACCCTTTCCCAGCGATGAATTATTGGCTGGGGACTGGATGTTGTGCCTGTCCTAGTATCAAGGTATACTTCATTCACGGTAGGAGTTTACCTGTGAAAGGTCTTTTTTCCTACCAATATCCTGCTATATAATAGATTTCTGGTAGGGAAAAAGGCCTTCCAGAGGTAAACTCCTACCGTGAACGAACTTTATATAAAGCTAGGACAGGCCGGCAGTGGGAAATATATGGACCCAGGCCACAACCATGGATGTAAAGTCACTGGCGTCAGTAAACTGAAGACGTGGCTTTAATGATCCGACACCTCACGACCATCCCGCATTAGGAATCATTATCTTATCATAATTCAAGTCATGAGTTTGAACGGACGTGCGATGCTTATACACAATCACAGCCATCGCTACTGAAAGGTTCGCCTTTCCCTTTTGTCACGGCTCGTGAGTAAGATCAATACGTCTAAAGACGCTATTGTTCCCGCCTGATGACCAATCAACCCCTTCCCTCTCCTTAGATGCGGCGAGGCGGGACAGTATATTGATCCCGTTTAACGAGTTGTCAAATTATTTTCTATTCCTGCCGTGAAAACCTGCTTCAGTGGCCGAATGGTCTAAGGCGTCACTCTCGTACTAGACTGGCCGGCTGAAAAGGGGGAGATCGCGATTTGAACCTTGGTCAGGTCCACCTATGGTAGTTTTCCCCTAAATGGTTTCCTTCTTGTCTCCCACACAAATGCTGAAACATTTCCTCTAAATTCTACCTTTCTCATTCCTAGTTCATAAGCTTAATTAATATATGTTAATAAGACGCGGTGTGACAGAATACAATAAGTCAGTTAAGAAAGTGCACGTTAAATCAATATTCTTATTATTAGCACCGCGTCTTACTACCCGTTCGGGTTATACTCACTTACGCTAATGTGTAATGGTAGGGTGATTGTGAGATGAAATGGAGGACCTACAGTTTAACGTGGAATCCGAACCACGGTGGAGGCCTGGCATTCCCCACATTCACAAGATGTCTTGTCAGAGGTGAAGGAAGGGTTTGGTAATCAGATAAATCTGTGCCGGGATCGAGGATTGAACCCCGGCTGCCAGCACAGAAGTCTGACACCTTAACCCTAGATAACCAGGTCTCCCACATTAAATCGATAGCCCAAATAACAAATAAACTGGGCGCTGGTTTATAGTCCGCTGTTGCACTGACTCTCCAGCACTCTCATGGCCGGCCGACTTTATGAACCCCTTACACAAGAATATGAGAAGTAATGCGAAGTTGCGAATGTAAATTAGGTAAATTCTGGCAGGTAGGGAGGGTCGATAAGATGGTAGCAGGGAAATAGACTCAGACAAAGGGCAGAAAGAGGTAGATGGTAGCAGGGAAATACTCAGAGAAAGGGCAGAAAGAAGTAGATAGTAGCAGGGAAATACTCAGACAAAGGGCAGAAAGAGGTAGATAGTAGCAGGGAAATACTCAGACAAAGGGCAGAAAGAAGTAGATAGTAGCAGGGAAATACTCAGACTAAGGGCAGAAAGAAGGGTGGTCATCGTGCGTGAAGAACAACTAGGATGTATCGCAAACCAGCCAATATGTCGATTGGAGCTATTGGGTTCGGGAAGATAAATAAGCACGTGTTGTAAAAAGGCCTCTTGTTTATCTACTGATAAAACTTAACCTTCTTCCTCTGACGAGTTTACACACTCAACCTCCTAGTAGGAGAATTCCTCCAGGATAATTTCCTTACCAAACCAAATAATCTAAGTTGTGTATATGAGTTATAAAAAATCCGTATAGAAAAATACTACTTCAAAATAAAAACTAATAATTTTGTGACACTGTAGGACTATTTTTAAAATAATTTAACAATTTATGTTTTTTTTCTTCATTGTTATATAGCTTTAAAACTCTCCGAATAAAAAGTATATTAATTATCATGATAAATAGGTGACCTGGTGGTCTAGGGGTAAGGTGTCGGACTTCTGTGCTGGGGGTCTGGGGTTCATCCTTACGCCGAACCAAATGATCTGCAAAAAACATGGTGTTTAGCAGCTGTCACTTCTGACAGTATATACCTAAATGTTGACTGTCAGAAGTCAGCTGTGAGCTGTCAGTCAGCACCAAAGAAGCCGTGGGGCTACTGTACGCTAATTGTTTTAGGGATTAGGAAGGTTATATTTATAAGAAGTGCACATACATTTGTATGTAAATGAAAGCGGAAAAACAATTTTTGTAAAAAACCACCCTCAAAATACCCGACCGAGATTCGAACCTCAATCTCCACCACATCCGCAATCTATTCCACTGCGAGAGAGTAGCGCGTTAGACGACGCGGATAAGAAAGTAATTAAAATCCCGGCTGTGATTGGTGAGAGTGGCACCGTACCAGATCACATCCCGTCCAATCAATATCGCGTCACGTGACCACCTCTCCTGTCTGACCTCCCGGTCGCCTATCAACGTGACGACGGGTGACGGACAGGACCGCTTCCTCCGAGCCAACTCTTGTTCCGTCGCAATATGAGGGGGAGGGGGGTACAATTGACAGAAAAACCGCTCAACTCACAATGTAGAGGAAGGGTTTTTCATTTTATATTTATTTTTTTACACCTCGTCATAGACTACCCGTCCGGACTATTAACCTAATGGGATGGTGAATAATAAAAGTAGGATTTAAATTGAATGCACCCGCATTTTCGTGGAGAGAGAGAATGGGAAACCTATTTTAGAAAAAACTACACCAGTACAACCAACTGAGATTCAAACGTCGATCTCCCCGTCATCGGCTGTTTAGTCTACTGTGAGAGTGGCGCCTTAAACCATGCGGCCACTGAAGCGGCTTTTAAACACAATAGATGATGTTTCGTAGACTATTACACAACTGATGTGCTCGTCATTTTGTTTGTTTCTACCCTGAGTAGAAGTTTTAATTTTATACCTTCCTCGGTGACGTAGTTAGCTAACGCGCTGCTTTTGTGTTGAGCTAGACTCCCGAGGACGGGGAGATCAAGGTTCGAATCTCGCTCGGGTGAACTGGAGGGGATTTTTCCCTAAATGGTTTTCCACTCTTCATCCACGCAAATGCGGGCTCACTTCCTCTATATTCAACCTTCCTAATTCTTAACCCATTAGCCTAAATTAGTACGTAAGCGTGTAACCTGAACGGGTAGTAAGACACGATGCTAATAATAATAATAATAATAATAATAAACTACACTTTGATCGCACATCGTATATAAGAGCCACTCGACTTACGCGGTTTTTAAATTCGTTCGAAAACCCTTTCAGAGAATTAGTCTCAAAAATTATTATTATTATTAGCACCACGTCTTACTACCCGTTCGGGTTATACGCATTTACGCTAATGTGTAATGGTAGGGTGATTGTGAGATGAAATGGAGGACCTACAGTTTAACGTGGAATCCGAACCACGGTGGAGGCCTGGCATTCCCCACATTCACAAGATGTCTTGTCAGAGGTGAAGGAAGGGTTTGGTAATCAGATAAATCTGTGCCGGGACCGAGGATTGAACCCCAGCCGCCAGTATAGAAGTCTGACACCTTACCCCTAGACCACCAGGTCACCAACAATCTCAAAAATGTAAATACAAATTTCAACTCAAGTGTTTGATGTTTTGTTTTTTTATGTTGTCAGAAAAGTTGTTGGAATACGACCCGAGGGTCTCACAGTCGACTGGGATGGATCCAACCAACCAGACGGCAGCAACCCCTCCGGTCACCACCACCACCACGTCAGGACAGCTCCTCTCAACGTCGCCGTCCTCGGCGTTCCTAGAGCCCGCCAGCCCTTCCCCCACCGTCAGCAGGGAACAGTTGAGGATCAACTTCTACCGTACCTACGACGTGATGACCGGGGTTCGTATCGCGGCGACCCTCGGAGGTTTCTTCAGTCTTATGGTGCTGCTGGTCGTCTACAAGAGCAAGTGCAAGTCCAAGTCGATCAGCGAAGAGGACCTGAACGCCGCCGTGGCCGCCGCGGAGAGGGAGAGCGCTCAGCTCTCGTCGGTACTCGACCCGGCGGCCTTCTACTCGCTCAACCTGGACGCCGAGAGGGGACCTCGGAGGTCGCTAGGGAACATGAGCGCGCCGGTCTTCGTCAGGGCGACGCGTTTCTCCATAGGGGGATACTCCAATCTTGACTCGCCCTCTTGTTTCCAGCACCAAAGAGGGAAGAGTCTTCCCGGCTCTGCCCTTCGCTTCCCCTTCAACCCCCGACACAACACTAGTGACGGCGACCGAGGAGGGATGTCTTCCTCCCCATCGGCCGGCAGCTGCTTCCAGGAGGTGGACGCCGAGCAAGAGGAGGACTCGGTACTGGCCAGTCCCTGCTGCTACCACAAGTTCCTCGCGGTGCCGACCGACTCCCGGCGTCTCAGTTCCATCACGTGCTCTAGCTCCGACACGTCGTACCTGGAGCGACGAGGGTCCGCCGTCGAGCTCGGTCTCCCCGCGCCGCCCTTTTTCCCGCACCGAGGGTTGAGGAAGGGGAGCGAGATAGACTGCGCCACGCCCGAAGAGTCCTGGGACTTTTACTACCCCATAGACATTCAGGTGATCCAACCGACCCCGGAGATGTCTCCGTGTGGCAGTGAGAGAACGCTGTACGACCACCCCATGGAGAGAGCGTCATCGGTGTCCATCGCGGAGTCGGCGTCGTGCCTAAGCGTCCCCAAGCTGGCACCTTTGGCGTCCATCGGCAGCTGCGCCATATCGTTGAGCGACTGCCCCGACCTGGACACGCACTCGGTGGGATCCGACTCTGTTTTCATGGACGACGATCAGGACCTCGACACGGAAGACGAGGTGGAAGGATTTTCCACCGACAGCGAGGACGAGACGATCGCGCGCAACGAGATAAGACGCCACCCGCGTCAAACTCTGGGCAGGTCGCCCACCTCGGACGTCCCGTTCTCACAGCACTTTCTGCAAGTGCCGATGTCAAGGTCGCTTCAGCCAGCAGGTAGATGGGGGGCGGCCGCGGGCTACCAGCCCAGGAGGCGGGTGTCGGCCCCAAGCGCCCACTACGGGGCCAAGAAGTCCACCTGTGATACCATAAGCGCCAAGGTGGCCGCGGAGGACTCTAAAGGGACGACGTCACCGCCCGATCTAGACTTACCTTCGTGCAGCAGCAGGTCAGGGGTCACACAACGCCCCCCATTCCCTCTCCCCGCGGAGGAGACCAACTCCACCGACAGTCTCACCGCCTCGCGGGCCGTGTTCGAGGGGATTGACGCGGGGGTCTCGCCACCCGGGTCAACGTCTTGCGACCGCCTGGACCAGTTGAGTGACCGCCCTAGGTCACATTCTCTGTTCGCGTTGCCTTCCTTCCCTTTGATCATCAGAGGATCCTGCGAGCACCTGGCCAGAGCGCTCGAGAGCAGGACTCCCGTCAGCGAGAACTGCACCTGGTCTCAGGAGACTCTGTTCTAGTTCTGCTCTGTACACAACCGGCAATCGATGAGAAGAGCGGTGGCTCTACGTACCAGGAGCGGATGGATCAGTGTTGTGTTTGTATCCAAGACTGTTGCTTCAAGTATTGGCTCCGATTCACATCCTCATGTCTCCTCGTCGTCCTTGGTAGGGACAGGACAAGATAAATACATCCCTGTATCAACCAAAGAGCAACTGTGGCGGTCCGCCGAGGGGTGGTGGTAGCTGTACAAGGGTTCCTTTATGTCACACGTTTCGATAAAGGGGGCGANTATTATTATTATTATTATTAGCACCGCGTCTTACTACCCGTTCGGGTTATACGCACTTACGCTAATGTGTAATGGTAGGGTGATTGTGAGATGAAATGGAGGACCTGCAGTTTAACGTGGAATCCGAACCACGGTGGAGGCCTGGCGTTCCCCACATTCACAAGATGTCTTGTCAGAGGTGAAAGAAGGGTTTGGCTATCAGATAAATCTGTGCCGGGACCGAGGATTGAACCCCGGCCGCCAGCACAGAAGTCTGACACCTTAGCCCTAGACCGCCAGGTCACCAATTAGACTATCGATGAATCACACAGAATGATTCGTGACCAACTCGATAATAAACGCTTCAGTTACAAACTCGGAACTGCCTACTTGTGTTTGTGGTTGACGGGAGCCACGTGACTGACTCGTCTACGGAGAAAACAACGTGTGTAGTATTGTGTTTGTTGAAAGTGTTTCACATTTAGTATGATATATGTTGTGTCCTGTGTTGTACCCAGAACACCTCTGATATCAAGACTCCAATCTTGCCGGGTGGGTTGCTTTTAAAATAATCATAACGTTGTTGTTGTTTGTTACTTGTTGGGAGTTAAGTTTCAAAATGATAGTCTTAAAAACAAAAACAAAATATGTTATAATCTAAGTTCGTGTTTATTTGTTAGAAACTGATTTTCGTCCTCCTCGCACAAGATGATGGGATGGACGTGACAGAAAAAAAAAACTCCAATTAAAATACCCCGAGTGTGAAATCTGGACGAGAAGTAACGAGATGGCTTCTTGTTTTTTATAATGTCTTCGTATCTGTCGTGTTGATAGAAACACGACTTTTAAAGTTGTGATCCCAATAACCGGTCAGAAAAACTTTGTTACTTCCAAAATAAAATAAATGTCATTAAGACTAGAAATAAATATAACTGCCAGATCTTTTTTTTTATAATTATGGTTTCACAAAATATTTAAAAACTAGTTTGGTTTTTCTGGCATTTAAATAATGTGCATTTATTGTGATTTAGTTTATTTTTTGAAGATTTGTGTACATTTAAATTGTAGCTAAAGTTCGTTCACCGTAGGAATTGTTTTCTGAAAGGCCTTTTTCCCTACCAGAAATCTATTATATGGTAGGATATTGGTAGGAAAAAAGACCTTTCAGAGAGTAATCCCTACCGTGAATGGAGTATAGTCGGCTACGAACCCAATATACCAAGGCAAGTATCATGTACACCTATTTTAATAAATAAATAAAAAACATTATGATATTCTAATTACGTACAAAATGAGCATGTCTTCCTTTTATTTTGATATTACTACACCAAAATAATGTTCCTATAAAAATAATACTTTATTCATCTCAAGACTAGTCTACTAATAATAACTATAGGAAACAAAAGTAACAGATGTTTTAATTTTCGAGCCTAGTTGTTCACATCCTTTCAGAAGTAAATTATATCGCTAAAAATTGTTTGGTTGCATCTGATCAATTCTTCAAAACTTGGCCAGAAATATTTTTGTATTTCTATGATCAAATACAAAGAAGTCACACTTTTATTAAATGGTTTTTACTACTTTGTAATAATTGGTAAGTTCCTAAAAGAACACTCTCTTTGGCAAAATAAAACACTCTAGGCCTACTGCTATAATAATAATAGTAATAATAATAATAATAATATT
>CABFOW010004893.1:24699-35007 GCA_902141385.1 Timema californicum | reverse complement strand
CTAATGTGTGATGGTAGGGTGATTGTGAGATGAAATGGAGGACCTACAGTTTAACGTGGGATCCGAACCACGGTGGAGGCCTGGCATTCCCCACATTCACAAGATGTATTGTCAGAGGTGAAGGAAGGGTTTGGTAATCAGATAAATCTATGCCGGGACCGAGGATTGAACCCCGGACCCCAGCACAGAAGTCTGACACCTTACCCCTAGACCGCCAGGTCACCGGTGAAGAAAATAAAGCCCTATGTTTTTATAGAAGCAATATTTGATTTATTTTGACTAAAAACATTTTGATATAAAAACTGAAAAAGACACTCACCATGTATCGCTTCCCCCCATATATCTTAGATATACTTGCCTTGGCAAGCTGGTGTTTTGTTAAAATAAGATTAGTAATTTATTTCAAGACCATATAAAATACATAACTGGAAATATAAATCCAATTTAATTCACTGTCTCAAACGACCTTTAATTAAATAATAAGTGTGAAACATGAATGTCATCGGTATTTACTACAATGATATAAAAAGTTGAATTGTAAACCATTACTTTATTTTTATATTTGCGTCAAAACGATACTCATTGTTAAAATATCACAAAAAGCTAAACAAACCACATGTGAAATCATTATTTTGATACTGTTGTAATAAGGTTAATATAGCATAACGTAACGAAAAAGAGAAGGGCTGTGAATTAACGGTGTAGATTAAGAGGAGAGAATACGCTACCGTGCGGTTTATTTCATCACATTTAAAAAGGTGGTAGCAAGAATATCTACTTTTTTTTCTTTTTGGCTAGAATTAAGTTCAGAAAAAAAAAAGTTTTTTTAACCATTTATTATTACCAGAAATATAACTACAGTAGCCCCATGGCTTCTTTGGTGCTGACTTGACAGCTCACAGCTGACTTCTGACAGTCAACATTTAGGTATATACCTAAATTTTGACCGTCAAAAGTGACAGCTGCTAAACAAATGTTTTTGCAGATCATGTGGTTCAGCGTAGGGATACATAATTTGGTCTGGTAACTTTTCAAAGCTGTCTGTCAGCACCAAAGAAACCATGGGGCTACTGTATCACCTTTAGAAACCATTAAAATACACATCTCTGTTCAATTAACGTAATTATTTTTTCTTATTTAAAACAATATGTTTATGTGGCTGGTTTAGTGTTAAAATATAACAGCCATGTGACACAAGCAATGGCATAACCAAGTGGCGCTGCCTTTATTTTCTCTTTGCATTGATATAATAATTTATCTATAAACATTGAGCTTTGGCCAATGCAAGCAAAATGGGGTGACCTAGGTAACTTACAACAATACGTGTTTTTAAAGTTATTTAGCTAACATGGGCTTTCAGTGATTGGGATTTCCTGAATAGAGTGGACTTGTGACCTTCTGTCACATGACGTCCAACCCTCCACCTCTACAATAATAATAATAATATTATTTAGCACCGCGTCTTACTACCCGTTCGGGTTATACGCTTTAAGTGCTAATTATTTAATGGATTAGGAATTGGGAAGGTTGAAATAGAGGAAGTGAACCCGCATTTGCGTGGAGGGAGAGTGGAAAGACATTTAGGAAAAAACACCCCCAGTTCACCCGACCGATATTCGAACCTCGCTCTCCCCGTCCTCGGCAGTCGAGCTCAACACGACTAGCGCGTTAGCGGGTTCCACCTCTACACCCCTTTGAATTTAATCCGAATGAAATTGATTTTAGAGATAAATATAATTTTGTAAGCATTTAATTTAAATTGATTGCAATTGTATTTTGATCTCTAATACATTTTTTTAGGTAATCGTAGACTTATAATAAAAATTAGCTCTTCCATTATAACGATCTCCATATGGCTTCTTATTGTTAGGTGTTCTGTCTTACGACAGGTCCATTCCTTTTGTCAGTGAACTTAGACCGCCAATGCACCCGTCCACTCTTCAGCTCCCAGAATTCTCTTCTTTCCTTCAATTCACCTGACCAGGATACAAACTCTAAATCTACTGGAAAGCCAGTCCAACACACGTTACATATTGGACTAAGAGACCACCATGCGAGTAGGAAATCTTTTTCTTTTTTTTGTGAAGATGATTTATTTACTATTATTATTAGCACCTCGTCTTACTACCCGTTCGGGTTATACGCACTCACGCTAATGTGTGATGGTAGGGTGATTGTGAGATGAAATGGAGGACCTACAGTTTAACGTGGAATCCGAACCACGGTGGAGTCCTGGCATTCCCCACATTCACAAGATGTCTTGTCAGAGGTGAAGGAAGGGTTTGGTAATCAGATAAATCTGTGCCGGGACCGAGGATTGAACCCTGGACCCCCAGCACAGAAGTCTGACACCTTACCCCTAGACCACCAGGTCGCCGTTTTTCTTTCTTCTTGAAGTCAAGCATTGTAAGGCCACTATCGTAATGCTTTTAACAGAATTAAACTTTGTTCTCATAATTTTATCACCTCGCTACCTCTTTTGCTTTTATTTTTAGCATCACATCTTACTACCCGTTAAAATTATTCGCTTGAATGTGCATCCGCATCTGTGTGGAGGGAGAGTGGAAAACCATTTTGTAAAAACCACCCTCAGTACACCCGAACAAGATTCAAACCTTGATATCTCCTTCACCGACAGTCTAGTCTACCGCGAGAGTAGCGTGTTAGACCCCCGCGGTCACCGAAGCGGGTAACTACCTTTTATTAATATTAATATATCTCGAGTGGATTTAATGATATTTGTCTATAAATGTCAGATTTTCTTTATTAGTAACCAGCAGAAATACCCCGGGCAATGCTCCTGTTTGCTTCAGAGAGACATAAAACAAAATCTTAAATTTCATTTCTTCCGACCCGGTTTTTAATAAATCTATAAAAACCTAATAAATTTAAAATTCCTGTTCCAAGTCACAAATGTTTGTTCACAGGGGTTACTAAATTTAAAATGTCAGCCCTCTTCGTGAGGTAGATATCGCTCAACGCTCATGAAAGACAAACTCTTTATTTTAGTAATAGATTAAAAGTATCTTTTTGTTGAACTTAAAAAAAAAAATTGCTACCACATTTTGAAGGCATGTTTTGTTTAGCTCTAAACAAAGAATGATATGGTCCACCCAATAGGACTTGTGAGTACTTTTTTATTAAGTCCATTAAGGTGAAAAGTGGTAAATTATTGGTATTTTCGAAGCAATATTTTTCTTACCTATTTTATTAACCCAAGCTGTAAAAAAAAATATGTTAATAAATGCTACATATGTTAGATACAATGAAGTTTGTGATGTAATTGAACCTTTATGTACTTTGTAAAAAAAAAAACTGACAAAAAATCAAACTGTTGTTGTAAATATTTTGCGGCAAAATGCAGAAAGTGTACAGGTACATTTTTACAAAGCAATGAATTTATTTTCCTATTGTAAATATGACCACAAAGTAAGAACAAAAATGTGATGGATGTTTCTAATTTTACTGTGGAATAATAATTTAAAAAAAATGTTGTTATAGAATATTTGTAGACTTTGTATAAATATGGATTATGAAATGTTAATAAAGAGAAATAAATTATGTATTTAAAACATAATCTTTTGGGGGACACCCTTGAGTATTATTTTATGATTAGATTGAAATAATTAAGAATTCCAAATTATTACTTTTTTGTAACACTTTTGTAGCGAACATTACAAATCAATTATTTATTTCTCAGCATGACAAGTTTTACAAACAAAACCGAAAGTAGATTTAACAATTAACTACTATTGTTAATTGTTGTTCTTATAACTTCTTGGGTGGTTGGTACAAGGCAGAGTTTTTCAAATTGTGCTCTGTGGAACCCTCGGGCTTCACCATAAGTACAGTAGCCCCCCGGCTTCTTTGGTTCTGACTGACAGCTCACAGCTGACTTCTGACAGTTCAACATTTAGGTATATACAGTAGCCCCCCGGCTTCTTTGGTGCTGACTGACAGCTCACAGCTGACTTCTGACAGTCAACATTAGGTATATACAGTAGCCCCCGGCTTCTTTGGTGCTGACTGACAGCTCACAGCTGACTTCTGACAGTCAAAATTTAGGTATATACCTAAATTTTGAATATCAGAAGTGACAGCTGATAAACACATGTTTTTGCAGACCATCTGGTTCGGCGTAGGGATACGTAATTTGGTCTGATAGCTTTTCAAAGCTTTTATCTGTCAGCTGAGAGCTGTCAGTCAGCACCAAAGAAGCCACGAGGCTACTGTACCAACCGAGCTAAGGTGTCGGTCTGTCTCTATATAATGCAAGTAAATTTATTTTGCCAATGTTCACTAATCTCAGGTTTAATTTGGTGAAAATGTGGCTTGGGTGTGTGTGTGTGTGTATATATATATATATCTTTTTTTCTAAATAAATGATGCCATGAGAAAAACATTGCTTTATTATTTAAAACTTAAAAAAATGTATTTGCATTATTATTATATTTCTTTAAATGGTATCATCAAGGGGCATCTTCATTAAGCATGCTTAAATTACAGCCTTTCTTCCTGAGTTTGAGATGTGCCTGAAAATAATAATAAGAAAATCAAAACTAAGAGATGGACAGTAATTTACAATAAACACATCATGCAAATATAATATACAGAGAAGATAAAGCTAAAACAGAATAGAATTCACACTAGAATCATCCAATTATAGTATTTACAATATCTGGAGGAATGATAGTATCATGGTCGTAATTATCAGCCGTTCGGGTTATACGCTTTAAGTACTAATTACTCTAATGGATTAGGACTTGGGAAGGTTGAATTTGAGGAAGTGAACCCGCATTTGCGTGGAGGGAGAGTGGAAAACCATTTAGGAAAGACCACCCCCAGTTCACCCGACCGAGATTCGAACCACGATCTCCCCGTCCTCAGCAGTCGCGTTTCAACACGACAAGCGCGTTGGCCAACTACGCCACTGAGGCGGGTAATATGAAAGTAGATTTAGCTGTTAGATAAGGATCTTCCTATGAAAATCGGATTGTATTTCAGCATAGTCTCAGACAAGGACTCGATCAACGTTTGGTGGGACCTAAGATTTATTTCCTGACGAAGTGAATTAGTGAACACTAGTGAGCACTAATAGTTTCACTTGTGAACACAAGCCGTACCTGTAAGATCTTGCTGAACTCCTGCCTCCGCAGCAGGGCGTACGCGGTGTTTAGGTATTGCGATATGGTGTTGTGGAACACCTTCCCCCCATAGCTGAACAGATCAATCCCTAGCTCGAGACCCGTGCCAAAGTCACACTCGTCGGTGGCGATGCTAGTCGCGGTCAAGACCGGCTGGAGCTGGCTCAGACACCGAGTGCGCTCAGCGTCGGACGCGCTCTCCACCACACGCTTCAAAAGGCGCTTCAAACTGGCTGCAACATCAACAAACACATTGGAGTTCAATTATATTGTATTTATTTGAGGTATTTATTTAACTTGCACTTTCTGAACAGAATGATTATATTAGTACATGAGAATTTCTATGAGCGAGAGCGAAAGAGCCCATCAATTTTGCAGAGAAAGGTATTTTCACATACCTTACGAGGTCTTTTTTACATACCACAATCGGCACAGGACCGACAACTTAACACAATAATAAGAATGTAATGTCAACTACAGATCAAACAAAGGTTTTTAAAAAAAAACATGCGAAATATTCTAAATAGGATCCTCTGTGGTGAAAAAATAAAGTAGATAAAACTAATTTATTGTTGAAGGTCAATGTCTGTAACAAACAATGTAAATGAGTCCAAACGAAATCAATTAAAAGAATAATAAATCACCATCATCTTCAAGCAGCTCGCGGTATCCTAGATCAGATTTCTTCTCGACAGGGACAACAATTCCAGCTTTGTGAAAGGTTTTCGCGACAACTTTACGCTCCCGTGCCTTCATTTGCGGGGTACACACGTCCAGGGTGAAATTGTTTTTCTCAGCCCAGGACTGTAGAGCGTTTTGGAGTCGACCAACTTTCATATGAATAAACGGACCGCATGTTTTCTTCTTGGATTCTAAATAAGAACTGAAATAAAATTTCAACTGTTCATTTCATGTTCTCTATAAGCATCAATATAATAATTGTGATTATCAACTACAGTAGCCCCATGACTTCTTTGGTGCTGACTGACAGCTTTGAAAAGTTACTCAGACCAAATTATGTATCCCTACGCCGAACCATATGATCTGCAAAAACATGTGTTTAGCAGCTGTCACTTCTGACGATAAAAATTTAGGTATATATCTAAATGTTGACTGTCAGAAGTCAGCTGTGAACTGTCAGTCAGCAACAAGGAAGACATGGAGCTACTGTAGCTCATGGTATTGCACATTAAAAAAAAGAAGTACATTAACATGTTTTTCTTATAAGTTTTATCAATGAAAGATGATGTAAATACTGCAAGTTTCGATCCAATATGGCCATTAAAAAAAAATAGCTCTTTAAGCGGTGTAAAGTCATTTATTTCTGTTTATATTCTCAGGACACCGCGTCTTATTTACCTTTCCGGCTATACACTTGAAAGTGTATCCGCATTTGCATGGAGGGAGAGTAGAAAACCACCCTCAGTGGACGTGACCGGGATCGAACCCCGATCTCCTCGTCTATGAGAGTATAGCGTTGAACCGTGTGGCCACAGAATCAGGTGATATATTAAAAAGGTGACCCGGCGGTCTAGGGGTAAGGTGTCGTACTTCTGTGCTGGAGATCTGGGGTTCAATCCTCGGTCCCGGCACAAATTTATCTGATTACCAAACCCTTCCTTCACCTCTTACAAGACATCTTGTGAATGCTCAGGCCTCCACCGTGGTTCGGATTCCACGTTAAACTGTAGGTCCTCCATTTCATCTCACAATCACCTTACCATTACACATTGGTGTAAGTGCGTATAACTTGAACGGGTAGTAAGACGCGGTGCTAATAATAATGATATATTAAAAGAAGGTTTAAGAACTCACTTGACGGCTCCAAACAAGTTTTCGGCCATGGGGACGATGATGCAGCTCACAGCAGCGCAGTTGCTGGCTACGAAACATGGCGGGGATTGAGGATCATCTCTGTAATAGCCCATGTGAAAGAGCTGTTTGTCGTCCCCTCTAACAACGGTCTAAGCAACAAGAGAGTTGGGGTCATTTTTAACATAAAGAGATGATAGTTACAGTACTATCCAGATAAGGGGAAACTTTTCTGTCGCTTGCGGGAGCGAGCCTGTTTAAACAATATTCATATGACTTTACTTGGTCGTGCGGGCTGTGATCATCACTTTTGATAGATACAATAGTGTATCGATAATACGGATCAATGGGCTGTAATCATCACTTTTGATAGATACAGTAGGGTGTCGATAATACGGATCAATGGGCTGTAATCATCACTTTTGATAGATACAGTGGTACCAATATTCTAAGATTCCAAGAGAGCGAGAAACAAAGCCTGGCGTCTATGCGACAGTCCTGTATATTGAGGTTGACGGTCTATACCGGATGGATCTGGGACCGGTCACAACAGTCGTCAACACACACACTGTGCCTAGCAGTCAGCTCCTGTTCAGTCCATTTGTGTGGTCATAGTTGTGTGTTCTGGTTGGCTATATTGAAAATACTGTTTAAATAAAGTGAAAATGTTTCTACAGAATTACCTGGAGCTCTGGGGGGTCGTAGTAATATCTCCAGTGTCTCAGGTACGAAGACAATCTTCTATGTTTAACTTTCTTTAGGTCACCTGACAACACATCGAATGGTCCGACGAGATAGAGTCCAACGTCCTTGAAAGATTCTAAAATCAGATAAAATAACTCAAATATGAAGACTTTTTTTTTGGCAACTCATCTTTATTATTATTATTATCACCGCGTCTTACTACCCGTTCGAGATACACACATATACTAATTATGCTAATGGTTTTATGGATTAGGAAGGTTATACTTATAAAAAGTGTACCCACATTTGTGCGTAGGGCTAGTGGAAATTCAGTTTGGAAAAAAACCACCCTCAGTATACCCGACCAAGATTCGAACCTCGATCTCCCCGTCATCGGCAGTCCGGTCTACTGCGAGATTAGCGCTTTAGACCACGCAGTCACTGACGTGGGTAGCAAAACCAGTTATCAGCACATTTAAATTAAGTGAAATTTTAGTAGATGGTATAATTTTGATAAATAGGCCTTAACTATGCGGTAACCCCCCAAATGTTGGTTCAACTGGAGATGTTGTACAAATTAATATATTATTATTATTAGCACCACGTCTTACTACCCGTACGGGTTATACGCACTTACGCTCATGTGTAATGGTAGGGTGATTGTGAGATGAAATGAAGGACCTACAGTTTAACATGGGATCTGAACCACGGTGGAGGCCTGGCATTCCCCACATTCACAAGATGTCTTGTCAGAGGTGAAGGAAGGGTTTGGTAATCAGATAAATCTGTGCCGGGACCGAGGATTGAACCCCGGCCGCCAGAACAGAAGTCCGACACCTTACCCCTAGACCACCAGGTCACCTTTTAATATATTAAGTGTTTATAAAATATGAAGAGTAGCCAACCTGAAGGTTTGTCTTTGGAAATATTCTCACAAAAAGACCAGAAACTGTAGAAATCCTCTGGCATTTCCAACAAGAACTTTTGTTTAATTGACTCTCTAACATCTTCTGGTGACGACGGAATATTATCTTCACCGTCCTCCTTGCTAGCGACGGAACCTTCCGACGATCCTTCATTTCCAAGCGTACAACTTTCTTGAGCGATTGTTTGTTTCACAGGCTTATCAGTACAAGTTTTTGTTAACATTGGAGGAGTTTTGATTTTATTCGGTGGTGCCTCGGTATTATTTTCAGAACTAGTAGAACATCCATTTTGGTCCGGAGTCATGTTTTTCTTAACACTGACTTTTGCCGCCAATTTATGTTTTTTAACAGGTTTTTTGACATCATCTAACTAAAAAAAATAACAAAATTCAAAGTAACTAGTAAATAGAATATTATTCTGTATCATCAGAGTAATGTTAAAAACCTAGGAACATAGGCAATCCTCCCTAATAAAAGGAGGTAAGTAAATCATTGATTGTTTTAGGGTAGATTAGTGATCTCTTGTCTTGATCTCAGAAAGTGTGCAATTGAGAGGAGGAGTTGATGATGATGATGATGGATCTCTTAATTTATCTTACAAAATGATAAACCCTTTATTACATTTTATTTAAAGTATAACTTTACAGTCACACTGAATATGACAGGTTTTAAAACTCCTTTCACTAATTGATATTAACTAATCAATTTTTAATAGAATGCTGGTACAAAAATCTAAACCCTCCCCTGTATTTAAATGTGAATAAGCCTTACCACATTTTGATTTTTATATAAACATTACCATTTAAAGAAGTACACTTTTAAAAAACAACAACTCCGCGGTGTCGACCCACAATCGGCTGCCGTCTGTTGGGGAAGATAGTGCCAACTTATGTGGGTAGAAGCTATCATGGGGTCAGCACAACAGAACCTTAGTGAGATAATCTTAGTTTTCTAGATCAGAGCTGCTACTTTTAAAAAAAATTCAAGTAGATCCTCATTTGTCTTCACTACTGGCCCCGTGGTGTAGTGGTCAACGTGCATGGCTACGAGCCCAGAGGTCCTGGCTCAATTCCCGGTTGATATCGAGGCTTTTTCTCGAAAGGGAAATAACTACCATTATCATCGGGGTTTGGTTAGTTAGGTAAAGTTAGGTTGAGATCTGCGTTGGCTCTACCCAGTCATATTTACTACCTTCATCACCTCCGCTCAATGAGACATGGAAATAACTTCCACACGAAGGAAAATTACAATTAATAAATTTGGGAGTCCCCTGGGCAACGATATATTAGTACTGGCTAATTATTATTATTATTATTAGCACCGCGTCTTACTACCCGTTCGGGTTATACGCACTTATGCAAATGTGTAATGGTAGAGTGATTGTGATATGAAATGAAGGACCTACAGTTTAACGTGGGATCCGAACCACGGTCACAAGATGTCTTGTCAGAGGTGAAGGAAGGGTTTGGTAATCAGATAAATCTGTGCCGGGACCGAGGATTGAACCCCGGCCGCCAACACAGAAGTCTGACACCTTACCCCTGGACCACCAGGTCACCCCTCAAGTGTTACTAAGCTTAGGAACAGTCATGTTAAAAACATAATTGTGCTGTCAGTACTGGTAATAGCAGGATTGTCAACTCTCTAAGTCTCAAGTAATAGTACACAGACCTTAAATGTATCGTATTTTTGTAAGGCATAATACTACTTAGGTTTCTAGAACTATACCAAAAAAAAAAAAA
>CABFOW010004893.1:0-24592 GCA_902141385.1 Timema californicum | reverse complement strand
GATAGTTTTTTTTAATTCTAAATATTGGAGTGTACATGTGTTGTATAAATTTACAGTACAAATAGTAAGTATCCAGATCGCAATTGTCAAAGCTGAGTCATAGTTTTACTAGTAAATAAGGCGATATTAATTTAAGTATCAAGGTTTAGGGGTATAGCTCTCAAATAGCCCTCCACCCAATCCTCTTTTTAAAACTTGTGGCCAGGGAGGGGTAAAGTCTTATTCGAGACGTATGAAATATCTAAGTAAACAAACCAGCTCTAATTCTCTCTTTGGGGGATGAATGTACTTCTTATGATGTAATTCGTTCTTCTGATAGCACTTTGAACCATATTTACAAAGAATACGTTTATCTTTTTCATTTGACTCCATGGTTGATGGTTGGCAGTTATTTTAATAACAAATAATAATTAATTAAGTATATTTCAAATTTCCCGAAATAAATATTTCCTTTGGACACTGAAACTTTAAGTCCTTTATCTATGCTTTAAGTTGCCCTCGAGTTTGGTGCTATTTGGATGAACTATTTATTATACAACACGACTTCGAAATAAACTTAAGAATTTCCAGGGGCACCAATAACACTTTTTTTTTTTGCCTTAACTTAATTCGTGCAACAGACTGAACCTAAATATTGAACACAGCCTACGTAAACACTAAATACTTTTGTAAAATAATAGAAAAAAATCTCTATTTGATAAAATTAAATGGTCTATGACGTCTGTATTATTGGACAATACGAAGCCAAAAATTATCATTCTGTCAATGTAGACATACACTGTTTCCAAAGAAGGCAAACCTAGAACCTACCCCTTTTTAAATCTTTGCTTTGAACTATATCACGCTTACCCCTGAACAGTTCAGAAGGAAGAATACAGTTCGTTCTTTTGTAACACGTGTCTAACCTCTCACGTCAAAAGAATGTATTGAAACGTTTAAAATTTTGCTTTTGCTATTTAAATATCCTATAGCAGTGATTTTTTTTTATTAAGTGCCATTTTCCCGTGTTCTACCATTGATACAAATGGTAATATAATAAACGAAAGGATTAATAGTAGGCCTAATTTAAAGTTATGAAGTGAATGGTATTTCAATATGTTACCCATTAGATTTTTGTTATGATGATATCATTAATAGGAAATTGTATGCCTTAACAGGGTTTTCTCAATGGATAAAGTCAAATATATTCGATACCCCAAAACTTTTACATATAGTAAAACAGGCGTAGGGTATTTTCGTCTAACCTAACATTTGTACCTTACAAATAAAATAAAAATATATATGTATAGTATGTTGCCAACACCCCATAACATTTGCGAAAAGCAATTTGATTTTAAAATTATTTATTCTGAACGTAATAAACAGCGGTCTCCAAAACAGGCACCCAGAATTAAAGGCACAGCCCTATCTCAATTTTTTACGAGGGGCTGGCAGACCGCAAGCCTCTCTCCTGGTAGACTATAGTACACAAACCATTTGTTTTTGAAAAAACTATATTTAAAAGAACACTACCATAAAACTCTCAGTAAATATTGTCAACACCCTCAAGATAATAACCCACTTTGTTTTCAGGCCACCCATCTTGATCGTAAAGGAACATTCAAGGTTGAATACCTTCAAAAGATTGAGCGTGAAGTTCAAGCGAGATGGGAAAAAGAGAAGGTCTATGAAATGGATGCTCCGAAGAAACCTCGAAACAGTCCCGACGAAAAATTTCTTGTAACTTTCCCCTTTCCGTACATGAATGGTAGACTTCATTTAGGTCATACTTTCTCCCTTTCGAAATGTGAGGTAAGAATCTAAATCGCTGAGCTGCCATTTTGTATGTGAGAGTATGATAAAGTGGGTATGTAGTGAACACGAAAAACAGGTTAGTGTTTTTGCATGATTTATATCATAACATTTTTTTGGTCAAAATATATCATATATTAATAATAATAATATTTAGCACCGCGTCTTACTACCCGTTCGGGTTATACACTTTAAGTACTAATTACTCTAATGGATTAGGACTTGAGAAGGTTGAATTAGAGGAAGTGCACCCGCATTTGCGTGGAGGGAGAGTGGAAAACTATTTAGAGAAAAAAAGTTCACCCGACCGAGATTCAAACCTCGATCTCCCCGTCCTCAGCAGTCGAGCTCAACACGACAAGCGCATCAGCCAACTACGCCACCGAGGCGGGTATATCATATATTGCTTCAGTACAAATATAGAGTCTAATTTTCTTAACTTGGGGATATCAACAGTTGTTTAATATCTGTGAAGGGTGTTCTAGAATTTAATGACAACTTTTTCTCTTCATTTAACAATTTTCTCATCTAACGCCGCTATGCTCATGACAGATATTCAACAACTGTTTAAAATTAAGCTATCTGTTTTTGTTGAAGCAATATTTGATTCATTTTGACCAAAAAATGTTTTGCTATAAAATCTGCAAGAAACACAGCCTTTTCTTGCGTCCCCTAAAAAAGTTTAGGAGTCTGGTGTAGAGAGTATGTATGGTAGCACCAGGTCTGGTTAAACCACTAAGCAACGTAAACACGTGCTTAGGATACCAAGGCCCCGCATAGTACCAATACCATTGACCCTCCTTATAGGCTAACAATTTTAATAAAAATTGAATATAATTGATTAAAATTTGTATTTTTTTTTTCTCTTGCCCTAGTTATAAGAATTGGCTTATTTGGCTTGCTGCTATTTAGTGTTAAAGAGTTAATCCAACTCTGTGACACAGTCGGCTAGAAATTGTAAATTTACACCAAAACTATTGCACTTGGATCACTTTTGATTAAACTTTAATCGAGATAAGGAGTTCATAGAAGTTCCTAATACTGAACATTGCTGTAATATTAAATAATGAAAACTGCATTGAAAAGTCCGTTTTTGACCATTTTAGAATGTCTTCACACATAAGAACTGTCCACAAATCTTCATTCTGTCGTAACAGAGACATGCTGTAGTTATTAACAAGAAACTTTGTCGCTTTGTCCCCCATCGTCACCGCGGAGAATGTCGAGTAATCATTCAAATACGAATGTACTCCACACATTTCTGTCATATAGTAGGTGTTTTCTTTTCCCTTTTACTCCCAAACCTCGCGCTAGCCGGGAGACGAGTTGGGACTGATACGATGAACGCACTTAAATGCAATAGCTAACAACAGTTTATATTTAATACTGTTCTTGTTTGTTCTTACTTGGGCCATGATCTTGAAGAAAACTGAGTTCTTAACGTATGGTATCTATTTCACCCTGAGCACTTATCGAGTTTAAGGTCTTGCCAGCCAAGTAATGAAAGGGCCAGAGGGGAGGGAGGTGCGCTGTTATTGAGTCGTACTTAGGGCATCAGCTGGCCTTAATCTGGTCCTGGGTAGCAGGAAATGGATCAACCCCCGCAAGTAGGACATAATAATATATACACATACAACTAATTTTAACTTTCATTCAGCATTGTCTAAATGAGTTTGTTTCATAGTTTTTACATGGCCATTTTGACGTCGTGCATTCTCTTTATTTTGTGGCGACGTTCGTCTGAAACATCCTCGTGTCCAAACACCACCGGATGGGGGACCCTCGCTAAAAGTCGTGCTAAAGAAAATCTGTTGTGACTAAAAATGTAACTGTACAAACACTAAGTTAAGCTGCTCTAAAACAATGACATGCATAGTGGATTTTATCATAAATTTCACCGTATTTTTGGGGCAGCCCCTCTGAGAATCACTCTCCACAACATATTTTAGAATTTTGTCCCCTGAAGTGAGGATTTGGAGGGGTGGGGAGTAAGACCGGCTTTTTATACATTTTTACTTATGTCAGAATGATTTATTTTCTTATTCTTCTCACGCCCCCCCCTTCTCCAGTACCTTATTTGTGTATTGTGTAAGGGAGTGGTGCAGGCAATTAACCAAAATATTTATTATGCTTCTTGAAGAATTTAGAGTGGTCCTTTTCCTGATTTTTTTTTAACTAGGTGCCTTAGAAGGTATTTGAAGTTTTTTTCCCCCCAGCCAATTTTTGATATTAATTTTCGACATTAAAAATACTGAGGGGGCTGCAGTAAATAAATATAAATTTTCATAATCTTATGGAAAAATAATTCCAACTTTCTTATTATTACAAAAAGAAAAGAGTAAAGTCCCTGTGTGAAACAATAAGAATAATCCTACCAACTTTCTTATTATTACAAAAAGAAAAGAGTAAAGTCCCTGTGTGAAACAATAAGAATAATCCTACCAACTTTCTTATTATTACAAAAAGAAAAGAGTAAAGTCCCTGTGTGAAACAATAAGAATAATCCTACCAACTTTCTTATTATTACAAAAAGAAAAGAGTAAAGTCCCTGTGTGAAAAAATAAGAATAATCCTACCAACTTTTGTGGCTGCATGGTCTGACGTGCTACCCTCGCAGTAGACCAGACTGCCGATGAAGGGGAGAGCGAGGTTTGAATCTCGATCGGGTGTACTGAGGGTAGTTTTTACAAAAAGGTTTTTACACTTTCCCATGCAAATGCGAACACACTTCCTCTAAATATAACCTTCCTAATCCCTCAAACCATTAGCTTATTTACAAAACAAGCAGTTAGTTGCAACTTTAAGCTTCTCTCTCTCTCTGTGTATTGAGTGTACTCTATTGTGATGTTGGTAGCCCTTCAGCTCCCAACCTTTTTGTTGTTGTTGTAGTACTTTCATATAAAAAGTGCATACCGCCATGTTTGCCCAGTTTGCGGCGCGGTACCAGCGTCTCAAAGGCAAGCAAGTTCTGTTCCCGTTCGGCTTCCACTGCACGGGGATGCCCATCAAGGCGTGTTCCGACAAACTGAAACGGGAAATGGAGGACTACGGTTTCCCTCCCAAGTTTCCAGAAGCGGCCATCGCCACACCCCAAATAACAGACACCGACATTGTCGTTAAGGACAAGAGTCAAAGGAAAGAAAGTAAGACGTGATTAGTGTCAACTGATCAACACTTCAGAGTTGACTCTTGATACCTTCTTTTGTGGGTGCACGGTTTAAAGAGTTACTCTCGCAAAGACGAACAGACCGAGGTTCGAATCCTGGCTGGGTGTACTGAGGGTGGTTTTCCATGAATGGCGTCCCACTATTCTTCCACACAAATGCAGGTACATTACCTCTAAATTCTACCTTCTTCATACCTACAACACAAGCATAATTAATAAATAAATATAAGTCATGTATATCTGGTGCGATGAAAAAAAAAAGCTTTTGATATAATTTTCAGAAGGTTTTCCCATGTATTCTAACATACTTGATGACGCTTGAAGATGCAAAGGAACTGTATACATCTTTTTATTTATCTGTTCCTTTTATTACCCATCATTCCATGATAGGAACATGTAATTGGCCGTATTTAGTTGACTCATAAATATCATTATACAACACCATTGAATCGGTACAAAATAAACAATTTGTTCGATCGAATAGAATGAAAAATGACACCTGGACATGGGAATCGAACCCAGTACCTTTGGCTTAGTATACCAATGTTCTACAGTTGAGTTATCGAGGAATCATCCCGAGTTCAAGGTCATTATATACTTACCCGCCTCGGTGGCGTAGTTGGCTGACGCGCTTGTCATGTTGAGCTCGACTGCTGAGGACGGGGAGATCGAGGTTCGAATCTGGTTCGAATCTCGGTTGGGTGAACTGGGGGTGGTTTTTCCTAAATGGTTTTCCACTCTCCCTCCACGCAAATGCGGGTTCATGCCTCTAATACAACCTTCCCAATCCCTAATCCGTTAGAGTAATTAGTACTTAAAGCGTATAACCCGAACGGGTAGTAAGACGCAGTGCTAAATATTATTATTATTATATACTTAATTGTGTAGCATTGCTTTTTTTCCCCCCAATTTGTTGAATGTTATATATATATTTATTAAATATTCCATGCTGTGATTAGTCAAGGGAGGGACATAACTCTAAAACAAAAGCTAAACGATGTGTGGTGTATGTCTCAGAGCAAAGCCGTGGCTAAGACGGGCAGCGCCAAATACCAGTGGCAGATCATGCAATCGCTCGGTCTTCAGGACGAGGAGATCAAGAAGTTTGCAGACTCGAGCTATTGGCTAGATTACTTCCCGCCCCTCGCCGTGAAGGACTTGCGCAGTATAGGAATTCATGTGAGCTGATCTATGCACACAGACTGGACTCAACAGATCTGTATGAACTAAAGCAGGGGTGTAGCTATGGGGTCAGGTAACTCGCATACCCCACCAACACCTCCAAGACGCTAGAAATAATACCTTTAAATACCAAATTTGAATCTTGGAAAAAAAAATTATGAACTTAAGAGGAAATATAAACATAATAGAATATACAATTAGTAGCTAAATACAACATTCTTTCTTAGAAACCATTCATACATTCGGTTAAGTGTTAAATTACTGGTCTGGGGCCTGGTTGTTAAGTTCGTCCTAGTATCATAAACTCTTTCTTTCACCAATAAGCAGTACTATAGCTATAAGACAAATTTCACTTGAAATAGTGGGGAAAAAAAACACTTTTTTTTTTTAAGAATCAAAGTCTTGAATCAGAAATTTCTACCAGGGCTTTGTAATCGGAGTCTGGAACAATTTTGGGTGGAGTCAGGGTTAGAATAGGTAAACTCTGGGCTTAAAAATAAAAACTTATAGTGTTACAACAACATATAATAAATATATAATTTTGATTTTATTTATTTATTTTCTTAAGACATATATTAGTAATTTTGACTGACAAATTTATTCAGATATAAATTCACAATGTCAAAGAATCCTCCCATTAAGTCATCTGTCCACGAGCATTTAACCAAAATTACACGTTATCTAAGGTGGTTAAGTATTATTTACATATTGAGACATTAAAACATTAAAATTTATTATTGAAACGTTATATATTTGCTTTAAAATTCTTTGTCAAGTTAGTCTGCATATTTCACAATTTTGTAGCCTAAAATTAGCTTACACTACAACCAAATACTAATCAAATTACAGCATGGTCAACATTTCTGCTGGTGACCCGGTGGTCTAGGGGTAAGGTGTCAGACTTCTGTGCTGGAGGTCCGGGGTTCAATTCTCGGTCCCGGCACAGATTTATCTGATTACCAAACCCTTCCTTCACCTCTGACAAGACATCTTGTGAATGTGGGGAATGCCAGGCCTCCACCGTGGTTCGGATTCCACGTTAAACTGTAGGTCCTCCATTTCANGTCCCGGCACAGATTTATCTGATTACCAAACCCTTCCTTCACCTCTGACAAGACATCTTGTGAATGTGGGGAATGCCAGGCCTCCACCGTGGTTCGGATTCCACGTTAAACTGTAGGTCCTCCATTTCATCTCACAATCACCCTACCATTACACATTAGCGTAAGTGCGTATAACCCGAACGGGTAGTAAGACGCGGTGATGATGATGATAATGATGATGATGATGATAATGATAATGATAACAATGATGATGATAATAATAATAATAATAATAATAATAATAATAATACTAATAATAATAATAAATAAAAATAATAATAAAATTATTATTATTATTATTATTAATAAATAAAATAATAATAATAATTATTATCCTTATTATCATCATTATTATCATCATCATTATCATCATCATCATTATTATTATCATTATTATTATTATTAAGGAACCAACTCTTTTCACATGTTCATAAACATATACATTTGAATGCAGATAGTTTTCGAAGCTAAGAAAAATTATTAAAAACTACAACTTCACCAAAAGTTATGAGTTGTAAGCTAACTCTCTGATCCTATTTAATAGCAAGAAACTGAAATGGGGGCAACGATTTAAGAAAACAAAAAGGAATTAAAAGAAAACCAAAAGACTAAGATGAAGCGTGCAGCCTATGTTGTGATTGTTCTTGCCACGCGATAATATCCTCGTACTCGTGTCACTAGGTCGACTGGCGACGCACGTTCATCACGACAGACGCCAATCCATTCTTTGACCAGTTTGTGCGCTGGCAGTTTTTGCGCTTGAAGGAGCGCAGTAAGGTGATGTACGGAAAGCGTTACACAGTGTTCTCCCCCAAGGACAACCAGCCGTGCATGGATCATGATCGCAGCACCGGAGAGGGGTTGGGGCCCCAGGAGTACACATTAATCAAGATGAGATTGCAGCAGCCTTATCCTCAAAAACTGAGGTATGTCATGTGTTTTTGAGCATATTTGCGAGAGTTTGTATAAAAGCGATTGATTTATTTTGACTTAATTTTCTCTTAGTCCTTAGAGATTTTGTATTTATGTGTATAAAGAGAATTTTTTTTTAAACACCGCGTCTTACTACCCGTTCGGGTTATACGCTTTAAATACTAATTACTCTAATGGATTAGGAATTGGGACAGTTGAGTTAGAGGAAGTGAACCCGCATTTGCGTGGAAGGAGAGTGGAAAACCATTTAGGAAAAACCACCCCCAGTTCACCTGACCGTGTATTCGAACCTCGATCTCCCCGTCCTCAGCAGTTGAGCTCAACACGACAAGCGCGTTAGACAACTACGCCACCGAGGCGGGTGATATAAAGAGAATTGATTATCATATTTTGATTATTATTTTGTTTGTTTATTTATTTGAGGTATTTAACGAGCACTTTCTGAACCGACTGATTATTAGCACACGACTTATAAACTATCTTAAATCTGTGATGGACACAACATCCAGTCCCCAGCCGTTAGTTCATCACTGTGAAAGGGTAAACCCACATTTCATCAATGATGCATTTTTTGACCTTGCCGGGAATTGAACCTGGAATCCTTAGTTCATTAGAGAGATATACTGCCGATGAGCTAAGGTGATGGACGTTATTTTATTGTTCGTGATATATTGAGTAAAATAGAAAGTTCCTTAGAATATTTGAAGCGCCCAAATCTTGTAGTATATTCAATATTCAAGGAACAATTGGAAAAATTTTCAAATACGTTTTTTCTAAATCTTTTTAATATTAATATATTTGGACGCAAGTATATTACTGATCAGTAGCTTGTCTCATTTTAGCAACCAGACTCCGTACCATTGATTTATCACAGCCAAATGTGACTGGCCGCTTTTTCCAAATTATTCACATCATATTATCCACATTTTAGAATATTTTTTTTTTGTTTCAACAACTTAAGAACTACCGTTAATACAATTAGGGTTAAAGAAAGAGAATACATCCATACCGGAAAGAGACTCGGGTTTTATTCTAAGGTTTGTATTTGAGATTTGTAGGAAAAATTAAGATTCAGATTTTCGATTCAAATAGAAAGAAAAATGTGGATTTGACCTTTTTCTAGTTAAAATCAACAGAAATCATGAATTAATACCAAGAACGGTAAAGCGTATACATAATCTTCCATTTTTATTTTCCTACTTATTGTAATATATTTTCATCTGAAAAGTAATTTTTCCATAGTTTCTACCTCAGTAGGAACTATCATTTTTAATTATAAAGGGCTTTTCGTTTTTCAGGTTATACGCTCATGTACTAATAACGCTAGGGCTTTTAGGGACTATGAAGGCTATATTTAGAGGAAGTGTACCCACATTTGTATGGAGGCCGAGTGGAAAACCACCCTTAGTACACCCGACTGAGATTCGAACCTCAATCTCCCTGGCATCGGCAGTCTTAATTTACTGCGTGGGTAGCGCCTTAGACCATGCGGCCACCGAAGTGGGGCTTAAGGAATACTTGTAGAAAAAGTGAGATGAAGGCCCCTTAACCGTGAAATATTTTCGAGAAATGTAGAACATAATGAGTGTGTTTTGTTAACGTGTTGTAGCTGTGTGGGAGATAGGCCAGTGTTCCTAGTGGCCGCCACGTTGCGTCCGGAGACTATGTACGGACAGACCAACTGTTGGGTCCACCCTGACATCCCGTACATAGCGTTCAACACCGCGCAGGGGGACGTGTTTGTCAGCACTAGGCGAGCCGCCCGCAACATGGTCTACCAGGGCTTTACCTCCGGGGATCTCGATATAGTGGCGGAGCTGCTCGGACAGGTACGAGGGGACTAGGTGCTTTGATTGGTTAGAGACTAGTAGGGCTCCGCGAGTGCTTGGATTTTGAACTTCGAGCTGAGCTTTAAATATATACTTGAGTTCAAGACAAGCTTTAAATAGATACTTGAGTTTGAGCCAAGCTTTAAATAGATACTTGAGCTCGAGACAAGCTTTAAATAGATACTTGAGTTTGAGTCAAGCTTTAAATAGATACTTGAGTTTGAGCCAAGCTTTAAATAGATACTTGATTTCGAGACAACCTTTAAATAGATACTTGAGTGTGAGCCAAGCTTTAAATAGATACTTGCGTGTGAGCCAAGCTTTAAATAGATACTTGCGTGTGAGCCAAGCTTTAAATATATACTTGAGTTTGAGCCAAGCTTTAAATAGATACTTGCGTGTGAGCCAAGCTTTAAATATATACTTGAGTTTGAGCCAAGCTTTAAATAGATACTTGAGTGTGAGCCAAGCTTTAAATAGATACTTGCGTGTGAGCCAAGCTTTAAATAGATACTTGCGTGTGAGCCAAGCTTTAAATAGATACTTGAGTTTGAGCCAAGCTTTAAATAGATACTTGCGTGTGAGCCAAGCTTTAAATAGATACTTGCATGTGAGCCAAGCTTTAAATAGATACTTGAGTTTGAAACAAGCTTTAAAGAGATATTCGAGGCTGGGATTGAAAGATTTATGGGCTCGCGATTTCGAGCCCCTTGGAAAAGTTTCTTTCTTTGGCTTACGTTGTGTGTCTGGTGATTAACGACTAATTGTTTACCCTCTTATTTCTATGTTATGTGTTTTGTGCCGATAAAGTTTGAGGGTTTGGCCAGAGGTGATAAGACAAAATATATTAATTATATTTGAAATACCGCATTTAGTAAGTTATATTTAATACTTAAATTTACTTACATGTATATAGATAAATTATAATTTTTTTATCCAACAGTAAACAATTTTTTTAAATATTAAAATTTCAATTTGGCTTCATGAATATCTCATATTATCCGATTTGACTTTGCTTTGAATTGTATTATTATTATTATTATTATTATTATTATTAGCACCGCGTCTTACTACCCGTTCGGGTTATACGCACTTACGCTAATGTGTAATTGTAGGGTGATGGTGAGATGAAATGGAGGACCTACAGTTTAACGTGGGATCCGAACCACGGGGGAGGCCTGGCATTCCCCACATTCACAAGATGTCTTGTCAGAGGTGAAGGAAGGTGTTTGGTAATCAGATAAATATTTGCCGGGACCGAGGACTTTGAATTGTAAAAGTGGACCTTGCACACCCCTATAAACGAGATATATTTCATGTTTCCGTGTCCACAGGACATAATGGGTTTGCCGCTGAAAGCCCCCTTGACCTTCTACAACTTGATCTATACCTTGCCCATGCTGACGATCAGGGAAGATAAGGGCACTGGATTGGTGACGAGTGTCCCTTCAGACTCCCCGGACGACTACGCCGCTCTGGTGGACCTGAAGAAGAAACAGCCGTTCAGAGAGAAGTACGGCATCCAAGATAAGATGGTGCTTCCTTACGATCCCGTGAGTGTTTCCTCGACACAACTACGGAGGTGCGAAGAGTCTTAGTTTGGATACCGACAGCAACTGTCTCCAGGCTGCGACCGGGTCTATTTAGTAAAATGCCTCCATCTTCCTCCGTCCTTCTTCCATTCTTCTCCTCTCATTCGAACACTTTCTGTTATCTGCTCCTCCCATCTCTTTCTTGGCCTCCCTTGTGGTCTTTTCCCCTTCATACTTCATTTCCAACATTCTCTTTGACATCCTCTCCTTCTCCATCCTCATTACATGTCCATACCATCTCAGTCTTGCTTCCTCTACTATCTCATATACTACCTCTACCCCTATTCTTTCCCAGATAACTTCATTCCTAATCCTGTTTCTCCTCGTGACAGCTAACATGCTCCTCACAAACTTCATTCTGATGGCCTCCACTTTCCTCGTCTCTCTTACAGTCACTGTCTTTGTTTCTGCTACATGTGTTACAATGGGTGCAAAGTACGCCCTGTACAACACTTCAAGGGCACTTCAAGGGCACTTCTCTTCTCCGTAGCAGGTCTCTTACACACCTGTAGAACAACTCTCCAAAGCAGGTCTCTGCACATTAAATCCTCTCTACCTCCACCGTTCTCCTCAATCACGCTTCCAAGGTATTTTACTTTCTATACCTTTCTCAGCTCTATACTATACAACTTTATAGCTTTGGTCAACCTTATCCTTCCTTATCATTATTCAAACTTACTATACACAAAACATCTCGATGAAAATGTTCCGCCAGTCTTAAAACGAGCAGTGATTCGTTTCACATGCCATGGAAACACGCTCATATTAGCTATATTGCTACACCCCACCCTTGTATGTTCGACATCTTATTCTTGATGGATTGTAAGTAAGATTGTCTGTCATGTTTTGTTTGTAGATTCCCATCCTCGAAATACCCGAGCTCGGTAAACTGAGCGCCGTGACTTTGTATGAACGTCTCAAGATCCAGAGCCAGAACGATAAAGACAAGCTGCAAGAGGCTAAAGAGCTCGTCTATCTCAAGGGCTTCTACGATGGGGTACGTCTCTTTACGATGGATTGTTATTTAACCATGAATTATGGCAATCTGTATTACATCTACTGCAAAGGGGTTGTCTGATTGATACAATCATTTGTTTAAACATTGGAGGGAGGATAGAAGAGCAAGGCCTACACACCTGCCAGGAAACTGTAGGACTCAAAGTTATTATTTATTATTATTAGCACCGCGTCTTACTGCTCGTTCGGGTTATACGCACTTACGCTAATGTGTAATGGTAGGGTGATTGTGAGATGAAATGGAGGACCTACAGTTTAACGTGGAATCCGAACCACGGTGGAGGCCTGGCATTCCTCACATTCACAAGATGTCTTGTCAGAGGTGAAGGAAGGGTTTGGTAATCAGATAAATCTGTGCCGGGACCGAGGATTGAACCCCGGCCGCCAGCACAGAAGTCTGACACCTTACCCCTAGACCGCCAGGTCACCTGCCTCACAGTTCCCAGTTAAAAATACACATAATTAAGTAAAGTTCAAGGTACATCGGTCCCTTCTTCATCAGACAAGTGTAACACACAGGCTAGAATATGGCAGCATGGATAGAGGTAGGTCATGGTCACTTAGACACTGTTGTTGGTGTTTTACAGACTGAACTTTGGCAACATGGCTACAGGTTGACCATGGTCACATATTGACACGAAAATGACATATTAATTATGTGTTTTAACTCGCCTCGGTGGCGTAGTTGGCTAACGCGTTAGTCGTGTTGAGCTGCTCGACTGATGAGGACAGGGAGATCGAGGTTCGATTCTCGGTCGGGTGAACTGGGGGTGGTTTTTCCTTGAATGGTTTTCCACTCTCCCTCCACGCAAATGCGGTTTCACTTCCTCTAATGGAAGACCTTCCAATTTCCTAATCCATTAGAGTAATTAGTACTTAAAGCGTATAACCCGAACGGGTAGTAAGACGCGGTGCTAAATATTATATTAATTATGTGTTTTGTTGTGTTATAATGGCAAACTTTGAAGCCTACAGTTTTCTGGTGAGTGTATAGGCCTTGCCCTTCTGTCCTCCTTCCAATGTTGAATTTAATACAACCATTAGATACCATTTCTCTTTTTGTGTACAAGTACGGCTCGAGCCGGCCATTTCCTTGGCCTGTGGTGCCCCGATTCCTCGTGTATGGACTTGTTCATTTCAAAACTGCGAGCTAGCATTTTTATACAACATTGTTAAGAGTTGTGAGTGAATGCTTTAGACAATTCTTTGATTTTGTATTAGCTTCACCCAAAATAGACACACACACACGCACACACACAAACAAATAGGTTACATTTCCACATAGCTCACCTTCTTAAGCAAATTATAGTCTAGGAATCCATGTTAGATTATTTTAGTAAGCTAATAACGGTCTTAAATTGTCTTAACAGTAAATATAATCATTGGTCGAACGGTAGTTAATAATAAATCCATAGGGCACTAGGCCATCGTATGGTTTAAATTACACTCAATATCATCTCTGAGGGAACTGCATGGTTACTATTGGGAAACAGCGTTGTCATTCTATTGTTTTTGTGTGATCAATCTCCCCTCAAATTTAAGACAAGTTTGGCAACGCTGGTTAGCCAAGGTTTCCAGTAGCTCCTTCTTACCCAAGCACACCAACCCTACTGATAATATTCTGTTGATGTGTTCTTGTATTGACAGGTAATGCTGGTGGGGGATTTCAGGGGCAAGAAGGTCCAGGAAGTGAAGAAAGACTTACAGAAACGTTTGATCGACAGCAAGGAGGCCGCACTCTATTACGAACCAGAGAAACAAATTATCTCCAGGTAACGTTTGTGACCAAATACGGATCAAAGTGGACGAATTGTAATATTTCTTATTTAGAAACGCAAGCGAAACATTTAATAACAGCTGTAGGGAAACGGAGGAATACAATGGTTTATATAAAAAGGAATATTTCTGTAAACTTGGAATCGTGTGTAACTCTACATTTGATGAGATGATGCAGGTGGGGAACAAGTTTATTTGTTTTATAACAAGAATGACCTAACCCGCTTCAGTGGCCGCATGGTCTGAGGCGCTACTCTCGCGGTAGACTAGTCTGCCTATGAGGGGGAGATCCAGGTTCGAATCTCTGTCGCGTGTACTGAGGGTGGTTTTTTACAAAATGGTTTTTTCCACTTTCTCTTCACACAAACGAGGGAAATAAATATAACCTTCCTAATCCCTCACTAATTAGCGTAATTAGTACACACGTGTATAACCCGAATGGGTAGTAAGACACATTACTAAAAAAAATTACTTTTCATGTTTTCTACCTTCCTTATCACTTATATTATTTTATTTTACAGTATTTATTACCCGCCTCAGTGGCGTGGTTGGCTAACACGCTTGTCGTGTTGAGCCCGACTGCTGAGGATGGGGAGATCGAGGTTTGAATCTCGGTCGGGTGAACTGGGGGGTGGTTTTTCCTAGATGGTTTTTCCACTCTCCCTTCACGCAAATGTGGGTTCACTTCCTCTAATTCAACCTTCCCAATTCCTAATCCATTAGAGTAATTAGTAGTACTTAAAGCGTATAACCCGAACGGGTAGTAAGACGCGGTGCTAAATATTATTATTATTATTATATTATTACAGTATTCACTTGAAGGTGGTGGCTGTGTTTGAAGGGGATATAATATAATCATGTATTTAATTTGTATGTTCAGGTCCGGAGATGAATGCGTGGTGGCGCTATGCAACCAGTGGTACTTGAACTACGGGGAGGAACATTGGAAGTCACAGGCGTTAGCGAACCTGGACGAGATGGACACGTTTCATGACGAGGTGAAGAAGAACTTTATCGCCACACTCAACTGGCTTCATGAATACGCTTGCTCTCGAACATATGGGCTAGGTCAGTGATGCCGTTAGTATTATTTATTAAAGTATAATCGATTAATTATATTCTAAGCCAGGTGAACGCGTGATTTTGGAAAAATAAAGTTTTACAATCCATGTAATCAAATACCAACCTAGCTATCCAAGCGAGGGTAGTAGACTCGAAATTTATGGAATAATCTTCCCTCTCTAGTATAACAGAAATTGGTGACCTGGTGGTCTAGGGGGTAAGGTGTCAGACTTCTGTGGTGGGGGTCCGGGGTTTAATCCTCGGTCCCGGCACAGATTTATCTGATTACCAAACCCTTCCTTCACCTCTGGCAAGACATCTTGTGAATGTGGGGAATGCCAGGCCTCCACCGTGGTTCGGATCCAACGTTAAACTGTAGGTCCTCCATTTCATCTCACAATCACCTTACCATTACACATTAGCGTAAGTGTGTATAACCCGAACGGGTAGTAAGACGCGGTGCTAGTAATAATAATAATAATATAACAGAAATTATGAAAATCAGCTAGTTTAAATCATAGAGTGCCGATTGTGGGTAGAAAAGTTCAATCCTAGTTGGGTGTACTGTGGGTGATTTTCCACTCTCCCTCCATGCATATGTAAGTATAATTACTTTCGATTCAACCTTTCTCACCCCTAACTCTATAGAATAATGAGTGCATGAGCTTGTAGCCTGAACGGGTGTTAAGATTCAGAGCTAAGAAATAAGTTTGATATCTACATTTACAACCTGACCTAACGACTGGGCCTTCCTACTGTGGTTCTATTGTAGATGTTCCCGTGTGTTACTCGAGGGGCTTGTGTTCCAGGTACAAAACTCCCCTGGGACGAGCAATGGTTGATCGAGTCACTGTCGGACTCCACCATCTACATGGCGTTCTACACGGTGGCCCATCTCCTACAGGGGGGGACATTCAAGGGGGAGAAACCCAACGCACTCGGAATAACGTACGTCAACCTGTAATAACTATTTGAAAACCTCACCAAACAATCATGTTAGTTTGGTTAAACCTTGAAACAATGTGCAATAAGGCCCCCACCCCCAAAAATTTCAAAATACAGTAGAGTCTCGGAAATTTGACCTAATGTGGACTGAGATGGTGCTGAGTTTTACGAATGAACTTGTACAAGATGCATGTTTACTAAGCAAGGATGAATCACAATACAGTTTTGAATATTATAGGTACAGTTGTACTGTACTGTGGTATTGTATGGTACAGATTCAACTATCATTTAATTGAAATAAAAATAAAGCTCTATTGTTAATTAATGGTTAAATTAACACCATCATATAATAGTTTTTCTCCATCATCATATCTGTAAAAAAAATGTATTTTTCATGCCCACTTATGTTTTAACTGATCTATTTCGTGAACCCTCACAGCGCGGATCAGATGACGCCGGACGTGTGGGACTATATCTTCCTCAAGGAGTCCAAGTTTCCCAGTAAAAGTAAAATCCCCCGGGATTCTCTGGACCTGATGAAACGAGAGTTTGAATACTGGTACCCGGTCGACCTCCGCTGCTCGGGTAAAGACCTCATTCAGAACCACCTGACCTTCTTTATCTACAATCACTGCGCGATCTGGCCGGAGGACAAGGGCAAGTGGCCCAAAGGGATCAGAGCTAACGGACACCTCTTGCTCAACTCCTTGAAGGTAACCCTCCTAACACTAGTTATTATTATTATTATTATTATTATTATTATTATCATCATCATCACCATCATCACCGCGTCTTACTACCCGTTCGGGTTATACGCACTTACGCTAATGTGTAATGGTAGGGTGATTGTGAGATGAAATGGAGGACCTACAGTTTAACGTGGAATCCGAACCACGGTGGAGGCCTGGCATTCCCCACATTCACAAGATGTCTTGTCAGAGGTGAAGGAAGGGTTTGGTAATCAGATAAATCTGTGCCGGGACCGAGGATTGAACCCCGGACCTCCAGCACAGAAGTCTGACACCTTACCCCTGGACCGCCAGGTCACCCGACACAACTTCCTAAAAGAGGAAAATGACAAAACGCATGAAATAGAAATTGGATGATATATATATTATTTTTTTGTTCCTTTCTGTGTCCAGTCCGTGTTTTTACTATATTCTGCTGAAGAAGGAGACTGATGTACCCCAAAAATTATGTAATCATATTAACGTTGATGCCTACAGTTTTCTGGTGAGGGCGTAGGCCTTGCTCTTCTATCCTCCCTCCAATGTTTAGTTTAATACCACCGCAATTTACTAGAAGGTGACCTGGCGGTCTAGGGGTAAGGTGTCAGACTTCTGTGCTGGCGGCCGGGGTTCAATCCTCGGTCCCGGCACAGTCTGTAGGTCCTTCATTTCATCTCACAATCACCCTACCATTACACATTAGCATGAGTGCGTATAACCCGAACGGGTAGTAAGATGCTGTGCCAATAATATTAATTTACTAGACTTGATTACCCTAACAATGTCTTGTGATGAATACAGATTATGTAACTCGTCATTATGTAACCTCCTCCACTCCCCAGTACTAAGCTCCTTGTTTTAGAACACCCTTAATATGTTTTCGTCCTGTAAAGTGAGATACCTTGTTTCCCACCCACAGAGAGCGACCAGTATAGTTATAGTTTTGTATATTCTGAGTTTTGAATTCCTGGACAACAAAGTGAGATGAAACACTAATAAACATAATATTATTTCTTTCCTCAGATGTCCAAGTCTGATGGCAACTTCCTAACGCTCTCAGAAGCCGTGGAAAAGTTCAGTGCGGATGGCATGAGACTTTGCTTGGCTGATGCCGTTATTATTTCTTTCCTCAGATGTCCAAGTCTGATGGCAACTTCCTAATGCTCTCAGAAGCCGTGGAAAAGTTCAGTGCGGATGGCATGAGACTTTGCTTGGCTGATGCCGGGGACTCCATCGAGGATGCCAACTTTGTGGAGAGTATGGCAGATGCAGGTGAAAACCACTTATAGTATGATGGGTTGAACCAAGATTAAAATATCATCATCATCAACTACTGTTTCCAACCTGTGGCCGGCTCACTTTAATAAAAGGCCTGCATCTTTCTCTATTCTTCCACCATTCTTACTACTTTAATTACATTCATTCTTCTCCTCTCATTTGCACACTTCCTGTTATCTGCTCCTCCCATCTCTCTACTATCTCATATACTCCAACTATTTCCTGGATAACTTCATTCCTAATCCTGTTTCTCCTGGTGACAGCTAACACGCTCCTCACAAACCTCACTCCCATGGCCTCCACTTTCCTAGTCCTAATATATGACATTGCTGCCACTGGACAAAGAGCTGATGCTTGCCTCTTAAAAGAAAATTGATCGTTACCACCCAATCCCCCGCCCTAAGTTTCATTCTCTTGGAACTCATCAGAAAGGGGTGTGAAAAGCGCGTAAACTTTCTAAAATAGGAAACCAAAAAACACAAATGGGAGATAAAAGAAATTGCTAAAGTATGATAGGACACTGTAAATGATTAAGACTTGTAACATTCCTTCAATCGTCAAATACTGTATTTTCGGCACACTCAAGATTCATAAAGTGACTTCCAATGTATCTTTTCCTTCCTATCTTCAAACAAAGGTAATGCATTTCCTTTAAATATCTTCCTTATCATATCACCTTATATTAATATAAGTTGAAAATAGTACTAAATTAGGAATAGGACATAAAGCATCAGAATTATGTCACCAACGATGCAAGAGTAATGCTAGTAAACTATATCCCGTCTAATCTCTCGGTAGCGGTACATCTAACAACATTGTATGCCTAGTTTAGAAGCCACATGACAACAAAATACAATTTACTCGATAGAAAAGTTTCTACCATCACTTTTTTTTGTTATATTTTATTATTATTATTATTATTATTATTATTACTAGCACCGCGTCTTACTACCCGTTCGGGTTATACGCACTTACGCTAATGTGTAATGGTAGGGTGATTGTGAGATGAAATGGAGGACCTACAGTTTAACGTGGGATCCGAACCACGGTGGAGGCCTGGCATTCCCCACATTCACAAGATGTCTTGTCAGAGGTGAAGGAAGGGTTTGGTAATCAGATAAATCTGTGCCGGGACCGAGGATTGAACCCTGGACCCTCAGTCTGACACCTTACCCCTAGACCGCCAGGTCACCTATTATGTTATATTTAAATGTATGAAGTGTAGTTTGAATAAAAATGGTTGTCCAGTTTGTTTTGGTTTCCAGAACCTCTTGTTTTTACCTCTTTGTGTCGCCTTGCAGTTTGATATGATCTCACCTTTATATTCATCGCATTTATTTGTGGATGAAACTTTTCTAATGTTTGTTTTTTTATAAAGGCATTTTGAGGCTGTACACGTTCATCGAGTGGGTCAAGGAGATCTTGAGCAACCGCAAGACTTTGCGCGAAGGACCTGCGGACACCTTCCATGACCGAGTGTTTCTCAGGTAACAAGACGCTATGTTTGACTTTTATATTTAAATTAGATACTAATGGTGTGTTGAGAAACATAGTATTGGTATTAGTATCACGATAAACCCGCCTCGGTGGCGTAGTTGCCTAACGCGCTTGTCGTGTTGAGCTAGACTGCTGAGGACGGGGAGATCGAGGTTTGAATCTCGGTCGGGTGAACTGGGGGGTGGTTTTTCCTAAATGGTTTTCCACTCTCCCTCCACGCAAATGACAGGGTTCACTTCCTCTATTTCAACCTTCCCAAGTCCTAATCCATTAGCGTAATTAGTACTTAAAGCGTATAACCCGAACGGGTAGTAAGACGCGGTGCTAAATATTATTATTAGTATCACGAGAAAATTTACATATATATATGTCACCTTTCCTGTGCCTTCTTCAATATATGATACATATATTTGATGTTAATTATTTTTGTTTTTTCAGCATCTGACCCCTTAGCTCAGTCGGTAGCATGTTCACCTACGGAGCTAAGGGTCCTGGGATCGATTCCCGGCATGGCTGAAAAATGTATCATTGGTGAAATGTGGGTTTACCCTTTCACAGTGATGAATTAATGGTCTGGGACTGGATGTTGTGCCTGGCCTAGTCTTAAGTTATAATATAAGACATATGAAGTTACGACAGGACTAGCAAGCCGGTAGTGGAAGAGATATGAACCCAGGCCACAGGCCGGAAACAGTAATGAATGTAAAAATTGTTGTTTTTTTTTTTCAGTGAAATTAATCTGAAGATACAAGAGGTGGACGACAACTATCGGCGGATGTTGTTCAAGGAGGCGCTGAAGGCTGGTTTCTTTGAGCTACAAGCTGTCAGAGACAAATACAGAGAGCTGTCGCTACTTTCCGGGATGCACAGGGAGCTGATAGATAGGTTTTTAGAGGTTCAGGCCCTACTGTTGGCCCCTATATGTCCTCATGTAGCAGAGCATGTGTGGACTCTCCTAGGAAAGGTGCGTACTTACAATAGATAGGGGGACAGTCTTCCCGAGGACTTGTTCGATCCGGTTTGTTTTGTACCGAAGAATCACGTCCAAAATGGTTCTCTTCTCACCCACTCTCTTAGGACGTGTTCCTTTGTCCCCCTGTCTGTCCACCTGATCTTCTCAAATATTTTTCAGCACTCCATTTCAAAGCTCTCTAAGTATTTCTTACATCACTTAAGCTTGAGTTAATTTATATAAACCTTTTTAACAACTATAACAATACCTAGTATTTATATTTTTACCGACGATCATCGTGAATAGCTTCTGTTTGAAACATTAGCCTCTCCTCCACCTTACTATCCTGTCCTGGCTCTTCCTCTTACTCTCTCACTCTCACGCTGTCACATCTTGTCTTTTGGACTTGATAGATTGTTTAAATTTAGAAATGATGATTATTTGTCAGACGGAGAGCATTGTCCACGCCGCATGGCCGGTGGCGGGTCCTGTGGACGATATATTGGTGAAATCGTCGTGCTACCTCATGGAGGCTGCTCATTCCTTCAGGATACAGCTCAAATACCACACGCAGCCCAAGAAGCCAGGCAAGGGTGATGCATCCGGGGTCTCCAAACCTACGCACGCCGACATCTGGATAGCCAAGACTTACCCTCCCTGGCAGTCCACAGTGCTAACGACTCTCAGTCAGCTCTATCAGGTGGGTGGTCAGTTAGGGGTCGGCGAGATCAGGTGGGTGGTCAGTAGGGGTCGGCGAGATCAGGTGGGTGGTCAGTAGGGGTCGGCGAGATCAGGTTTCTAGATTTGAGTCGATCTTGAGCGACTTTTTTTATGAAGCTCTCGAGTATTAAGCTGAACTTAGGTTGAATAAATATATAGCTTTAAAACTTAATTTATTAAATGAATACATATTTACGTTATTTTTATTTATTTTACCAACAAAGCCTCATGTATTAAATTATTAACTCATAATAAGTATCGTATCTGTCTAATTAGCTAAGGGTCCTAGGGTCAATTCCTGGCATGGCCAAAATATTTATCGTTGGTGAAATGCAGGTATACCCTTTCACAGTAATGAATTAATGGTCGGGGGGCTGGATGTTGTGTCTGCTCTAGATTTAAGTTAGTTTATAAGCCGTGTGCTGATATGTCATTTCAGGAAGTGCACATTAAATACCTCAAATAAATATAAATTAAATTAAATAAAGTCATAATAAATTATAAGATTACATTTTAATCATCATCATCAACTTTTTCCAGCATGTGGCCGGGTCAATTTAGTAAAATGCCTCCATCTTCCTCCGTCCTTCCACCTCACTTCCTTTTTCTCCTCTCACTTGCACACTTTCTGTTATATGCTGGTGACCTGGCAGCCTAGGGGTAAGGTGTCAGACTTCTGTGCTGGCGGTCGGGGTTCAATCCTCGGTCGCGGCAAAGATTTATCTGATTACCAAACCCTTCCTTCACCTCTGACAAGACATCTTGTGAATGTGGGGAATGCCAGGCCTCCACCGTGGTTCGGATCCCACGTTAAACTGTAGGTCCTCCATTTCATCTCACAATCACCCTACCATTACACATTAGCGTAAGTGCGTACAACCCGAACGGGTAGTAAGACGCGGTGATAATAATAATAATAATGTTATCTGCTCCTCCCATCTCTTTCTTGACCTCTCCTGCGGTCTTTTTCTTCACATACTTCACTTCCAACATTTTCTTCGGCATCTTTTTAATTCGTAGGTTGTCGTTGCTATTGGTAGCCTACACCTCGCAATGTACTCCCAGGAAAATGGATTTGTTACGTGTTTCTGAACGTCTAGGAAAATTAGGCCAGTACTTTAGCACCGTCCCACAGAGTTGTGTATTTAATAACACGGTTTATTTTGTTGTTTCTGTAGAAGAACAGTGCCCTACCCGACAACAAGGTGATATCGTCTGAACTGGCCGGCAAGCCGGAGTTGAAGAAATACATGAAGCGAGTGATGCCCTTCGTGCAGGCAACCCGCGAGAAAGTGGAGGAAGTGGGGCTGGAGGCTCTCAACCTCACTCTCGACTTTGACGAATACAACGTAGTGGCGGAGAACCTGGTGTACCTTGAGAACACTCTGGACGTGAGTCGAGGGGCGGGAATTATGGCCCGGTGGCATGTAAATATATAGTAAGAGACTGTAGAAACAATGTACAGTGATGTAAAGTGATAGTGAAGAAAGCCAACCTGAAAGGAGAGTTAGCTCACGTCTGGATGGGAACAAACTCACTTAGACTTAGATTCACAACACCGAGACAAAGAGCCACAATCTTGAGACATAGATCCACAACCCCCTGAGACAAAGCTCCACAACCCCCCTGATAAAAAGATCCACAACCCTGATACAAAGATCCACAACCCTGATACAAAGATCCACAACCCTGATACAAAGATCCACAACCCTGATACAAAGATCCACAACACTCAGACAAAGATCCACAACCCCCCTGATACAAAGATCCACAACACTCAGACAAAGATCCACAACACTCAGACAAAGATCCACAACACTCAGACAAAGATCCACAACACTCAGACAAAGATCCACAACCCTGATCGTGTTTGCCTCCAGGTGGAAGACATCTCCATCCAGTTTGCGACCGAGGGTCCTGAGAAAACCCGCGAGGAATGTTGTCCCGGCCGACCCCTCATCTCGTTCTCTGTGCGCCCCAGTGTGAAGCTGAGGCTGACCAACCCGCAGCCGCAGAACGGCCTGTTCTCTCACACCCTCAGCGTCGGGGAGGGCGACACTGTGGCCAAACTGGCCGCTCGGCTGGCCAGGGAAAACAAGCTCATCAACGGTGAATACCCGCACATTGTTTTCTAAACTTCCTGCGTATAAACAGCAGACATCTGCAAAAAGGTATTTTTGCGACAATAATTCATCATGGACAACCGCTGGCTGGGTTTGTTTGAAACTTAAGAGGCTCACCACCACCTCCTTCTCTCCTCCACACTCCTCTCCTCCACACTTCTCCTTCCTCCCTTCAGCCATCTGTCCCTTGATCTTCCCTCCTCCTCTCCTCCACACTCCTCTCCTCCACACTTCTCCTTCCTGCCTTCAGCCATTCTGTCCCTTGATCTTCCCTCCTCCTCTCCTCCACACTTCTCCTTCCTCCCTTCAGCCATCTGTCCCTTGATCTTCCCTCCTCTCCTCCACACTCCTCTCCTCCACACTCCTCCTTACTCCCTTCAGTCATCTGTCCCTTGATCTTCCCTCCTCCTCTCCTCCACACTCCTCTCCTCCACACTTCTCCTTCCTCCCTTCAGCCATCTGTCCCTTGGTCCTCCCTCCTCCTCTCCTCCACACTCCTCCTTCCTCCCTTCAGTCATCTGTCCCTTGATCTTCCCTCCTCCACACTCCTCCTTACTCCCTTCAGCCATCTGTCCCTTGGTCCTCATTCCTCCTCTCCTCCACACTCCTCCTTGCTCCCGTCAGCCATCTGTCCCTTGGTCCTCCCTCCTCCTCCATATCCAACATCCTCCTGGTCATACTTTCCCTCTCCATTCTTCTCACATGTCCACACCACCCTAGTGGTGCCTTCTCTCCCCTGTCCTGGACTGGCTCTTCCTCTCTCATCCCTCATCCTGTTATATCTTGTCGTAGGTGACCTGGCAGTCTAGGGGGGTAAGGGTGTCAGACTTCTGTGCTGGGGGTCCGGGGTTCAATCCTCGGTCCCGGCACAGATTTATCTGATTACCAAACCCTTCCT
>CABFOW010004892.1:30033-49751 GCA_902141385.1 Timema californicum | reverse complement strand
GAAAGACACACTCAGCGCTACTTGTTATGGTTCAGCAATAGACCACTGAGAGCGCCTTCTATATTAAACTCTCTTTTCTATGGTCAGGATACCGTCCTTGGGCACATCTTGGTGTCAAGGATGGTCATAAGGTATAAATTACGTTTCGGCTTTTATACTCTCAAAATTCCTTTTCGGCCATAAATATTGTTATTTAATTTAAATTATGTAATCATGGTTAGGGATAGTATATGTAACTTTGATTTAGTTATAGTAAATTATATTTGCATGTTTGTTAAGTTGGCAAAATAAAAACAAAGATCTCAGGATTTAGATGCGTTTTCTCGATCTAATATCAAGGATAGGAAAATGATAATTCTTTTGTTAAGTTTTAAGTGGACTATTATTGCACGAAATGTATACCCTGTATGGTGTAAGCTGTCAAGGTTTAATAAATGTTAGGTTTAGGAAAAATGTGAAACTTAGAGCTCATCTGGCTGTAAAGTTAGATTATTACTCTTAAATGTTTTGGGACTTTTCCCTTTTTGTAAAATGTTATATTGTGCTAACGTGTATTTATGTTGACAAGAAAGACTATTTCTATAGCTTGTTATAAACAAGCTTCAATTCAAATGAGGACGGACAGTGAGACCGGTTGTGATTAGTTTTCTAATGCTATAAATTTGTATTGATATTAGTATTCAAATCTGGGTGATTGTGCAGACCCCTTTATAGTACTTTTCTAATAATTGCTATATATATTTATAGTTAGCTTGGGATGTTGAGTGAGACCCATTGTTGTCATATATATATAATATACAATATATTTATATTTTTCTTTTAAATCATGAGGGATTGCTGAAAGTAAACAATTGGAATTATCCTTCTATTATAAATTTACATTCATGAATTTATCTCAATGTTTAACTTTAACCATTTTTGGTTATAATATCATTTATCTACCGTTTAACAAAATAAACTATTTAAAATCTTATGTTAATGTCTTATCTTCTCTTATATAGAATCTATATGAATGAAACTGTCCCGTCCTCTGCCCCTAATTTTGGTTAAATTTTGATCCTCTATATAATATTTGTATAGTGGGTTCATGGAAGAAGAATGACCTATATGCCGGAGTACGGCCTATTTTTCATGATATCCTATTGGCTCCTCTGCAATTATTGTTTGTTTTTGGTATTTTGTATTTACATTGTGTACCCGCCTTTATTCTTAGAAGACTAAGGGCGTGGTTATAGTTCTCCCGAACTTATTTGATACCATCATTTCAAATTCCTTGAATTTAACTAAAACATCCCTCTTCTGTTGACTAAAGTCTACATGTCTGTACCCTGGGGCATTGTCAATGAAACTCCAAAAATACTTCGCATCTCTGATAGACGGCACTTAAATTAGTCCACACACGTCTGAATGCACAAACTCCCCTGGATTATAATTTGACCCGTCAGCCATATTCTTGAAAAGTAATTTGTGAGATTTTCCCATCTGACAGGGCTCACAAAAGAAATCTTTCACGTCACTCAATGCCACTCCATCTACAGCACCCTGTTTCACCATCTCGTTTAACAGTACCAAGAACTCACTCTTTCTGAAATGACGCCACATTTTCGGACAAGCTACTTCTACCTTCCACTAAATCAATTAACCCACATTAAACTAATATTTGTGTGACTTGAAACTTCTACGCTAAAAAGTCATTTCCATCGAATTTTGTCATATTCCTTGTAAATATCTCTTCTGACATTTTTATTTCGCACACGCCACACGTTTTCTACTAGACAAAAAATGGCCGACAGAAATTTACCGTCGCATCCCTTCCAAAAACAGTTTTTCTAGACCAAATTACTTTTGATTTAAACCACGCAACGTATCTGGGCCCATATCCTTTTGGAACGTGAGATGCATATAATTGTAGTTGTATGGGATAACCAATATAATTGTTCCATGCTGTTATACGTACGGACACTGGTTTGTATAAACTCTAGTTTTGGTTCATGAACAGAGACAAAAGGCGACAAAAGACTAACTTACAAGAACACAAACGTAGTGGTGGTGCTGAGATGCGCATGCACATACCACCTCACGCCAGTAAGCACGAAAGCTTAAATACTCGTTTCAATACTTACTTATTCGTAACTCGTAAGTAATTTTGCTCCTCGAGTTGACACTTGATAACCAAACTGCTGTGACCACCAAAATTTATGCAAATGCAAGATTAGACATAGACGACAATATACTAGTGAAAACACAGTGATACGTCACTATCACGTTGGTGGCAGGGTGAACAAATTTCTTCACATAAGCATCGCTGCCGACGACTGGCTATAACGACAAAAGGTTTCAGATTTACATGCCTTCTTCTGCCTCTAGAACTATCCAATCAAAGAACGAAAATGTCACTCCATAGATTCCACCAATCAGAAAATATCTTTAAAAACCACGCAAATCGCCTGGAATTCCCCATTCTGAAATGAATATTTGGTGAGAACAATCGATAAGCAACCAGTGCTATCATCAGCTGCCAGACATGTGATATAAGCATACTATAATAGTCATCATTTGCTTGTGTTGTGTTTCAAGTTCATACTAGGGATGGATTGGAAACCCTTCTCCCCCCCATGCACACATTAATAGCTCAGCGTTGTCAGCTAATCAGAGGTTGAGAAAAGGTCTGCTTGATAAGTCGCCTACGCGGCGTCCCAATAGGCAACACTGAAATGACCTTAAAACACATATCTTCCTGAATCCGACTATTGGCATGAGTGCAACCTGCCAAGCCCTAAAAGAAAATAATATCAAGTAGCAACAAACAGCCGAAATATTACGCCATGTTCTTCCGTAAACTTGGTAGTTGGCACTTATTTGTATGGTGTACTCCAAATACGGGACATTATATGGTCCCGTATGAGTTCACTATGGGACGCAAAATAAGCAGGTGAAATACTGGACATCCCGTATAATACGGGACGTTTGGCAACCCTAACATTAGTGATTATTTCTTTTAGGAAATATGTATACAGTTACCTACTAGTAATGCATCTGCCAATGTTTTGCATAAAGCGATAGCCTGACTCTTGATTTGCTATGTTAGATATCTTTATTGTGAGAAAGGGACCTTTAATATTTCTGATTAAATGCTAAAATAATTCTGATAAAACACAAATAATTAATCAAAACAAAATATTGGACACAATAGTACATCTTATGGAAGCGAAGAAATGTGTGAGATTAAATCGAGTCGTTTATTTAATAAAGGGTGTGTCATTTAATCAGTCTTAAATAGAACTTCTTCAAGATTAAAAAAAAAGAGCATAATTTTCATTATTTTTATAACTCACATGCTTAAACAGAATGCACTGAAACTCTATTGTCTCCGACTAAAGTTTATAAATGATCATCCCTCTCCTCTGACTATACTTGACTGTTAGCGCTTTTCAGTTTGTCAAAAAGGACCATCAGAACCAGGGAACCTTGAAAGAAGTACACTTCACCAAAGTGTCCCTGCTTCTCGGTAACGACATCTACAAACAGTAACCCGCATTACAAACACCTCTGGACTTGGCATTTGTATTTTGGTGGCCTTTGCCTTGCCGAATGGCTAACCGAAGAATTAAAGATAGAGATACAGTTAAGAAAGCATTGTGGTGCAGGACTTATTAAAGTACCCTTAATAAAAAATAACTTTGTGATTATTTTCCCATAATATTTGCAAGTGTATGCTAACCCACAGACAAGTGCTACCCAATAATGTGTTGTAATGCTATTGATCAATCGCCCCTCTTTGGACGTTGATTGAAACACTACGGATTAATTCCCTGATATAATAATGCTGTGATGATGTTTAGGTTGTTTATAGCTCCGTGATCGAGCACTAATTAGAACGGTATAATTAATAAATGTAAGCAAGAGAATTGTTGATGGCTGTTTATTCACACACGGTTTATTTAAACTACACCTTTTAATCACTTATACATATTCCAATTAAATGTTTTATATTGATGCACACTTGTGATATTAATGTAAGTTATTTTATACTGTGTTAGACTGTGACTGCCAGTGTGTGGCTCCGACTGACTTGTGCGTGGGCGGAGGTACCGGTGTAGATGTTTGGATCCTAGATGCCGACTGATACGCACAAACGGCTTATATATGACATACCCCTTGCCTCTTTCTCCCCTCGCCAACAGTGTAAAATATAGCTAATAGATAGAGTCCTGGCGACAGGTGTGAAGGCTAGCTTCTTATTGGTATAGGGAATTGACGTCTTAGCCAAATACTCCGTATTTGTCAAATACTGCGGAGTTGTTCCATTTAACAGGAAATAGCGCGGTTGTTATTTTAACAGGAAATATGGTATAAAAAATATATTTTAAAGGTGAAATCCTTTTCACATTATTTCTGAGAAGCGCGTGTTTCTTCATGGATGAATCTTAAAAGGATACTCTACATATATTACTTTAAAGAAAAATTACCTTCATCCATGACTTTTTATATAATTTAGAGTAATCTAAACCAATATTATTACAGTGTAAAAACTAAAAACAACCTTTAGTCACAAAACATTCATAAAAATGAAAGTTTATAATATCTACTCAAATAAATTCAAAGTGTTATTAAAGTGTTGAATCCTTAAAAACATTAAAAAGTAAAAAAAAGTTTAGCTAAAAATAATTCGAACTCTAATACAAGTTCAGCTACTGATGATAATTTTATAAATTTATTTTAAAAGAGTAAAACATATTCTAACAAAACTAAATGGGTTTGAAAATATAAACTAGTATACTAACAAACTTTTTTTTTCATTTTACCGTGTAGATGGTTCATGTAGGCAAGTAAGAATTATAGTTAAACTTTAACAAGACGATTACTTCAGTTATAAAGTCAATTACATATATTAATCAGAAACCTTAGTTCTGTCGGTAGCGTGTCTGCCTACAGAGGTCAATTTCCGGCATAAACAAAATTAATATATCATTGATCCCTTTTCAAAGTGATTAATATTAACAGTCGGGGTCTGGATGTTGTGTCTATTCTATTTTCAAGTTTATTTAGAAGTCGTGGGTTGAAATAACCAGTCAGTTCAAAAAGTGCAAGTTAAATAACCCAAATACTTAATTTATTGTTACGATTAACAAATATTATTTAATTATATTATATACAAACGTATAATTATTCTTGAGCAGCAAAAAATGAATCGATATGAGTAAAGAAAAATAATTTAAATACTCAAGTTATCTCTTTTAACACATGTTAGCTCCTTATAGCCGAGAATATAATACGACACTACTATACTTTGTACAACGGTAACGGTTTATGTTTTAATCCAAGATCTAATCAATAACCACTCACTTAAATACAAACAAAAGTTGTTTTGTGTCTACAACCTCCAAATAAAAATGACAAGTTTTCCCTATTGTTTCGTTCCGTGAGTGGTCAAACTGTCTTGGGGCGGACGTCATGCCTTTATCTATAGCTGTTTACACAGGCCTTATGGTAGGGATGTTCGATCCATGGGCTTTGAATCAATTCTATGGATCGATCTAGATCATGAGGCGTAGTATCGATTCTGCCACTTATTTTCTTTCCATAGTCACAGCGAATTAATTTTTCAGAAACTGTGAAATCAGTACACCCTATTTGTTTGGATTAATTGTACTAAAACTAGACACACTTGTTGGCATCCGTCTTGAGGAAACCTCACACCTTTTTGAGGGAGGGTGTGTCTCAAAACTTGGGGATTACTAGCTTATTGGAAGTGCAGATTGTAGATGTAAGCAGTCTATAACTCCATGGGGGAAATTAATATTTTACGAAATACTTTCAAACTAGTGACTTGTTGGCCAACACGTCACTATACATATATTACAGAATAAATACGTGATAGGGTCATTTACAGAACCTAGACGTTAAAGGAGCAGATCAGTGGATTATTCTCTTCTCTTTACTAACCAAAGACAAATAATCTCTAATTAAGAGCCCAAGATTGCAAGACTTTGTTTCGAAATTTTCCTAGAACTAATAGTAAAAATAAAATTTCCTAAGGCCAACAAAATTAAATTTCCAAAAAATCAATTGAGGACAAAGAATCGATTTTTGAAAAGATCGATCCAAGATCGAACATCCCTACCTAATGGAAACCAGACAATCTCTATTTTACTAACCTTGGTTCAAAACTGCTTAGGACCACTGTTTCAATGTCAGGTTTTGTCGAGGTTAAATTATAACCTCAGCTTAAGATGAGATGTTTATTACCTATTTCAATGTTAAGTTATCACATAACCTTAGCTTTAACTTGAGGTTTCATTAACTATAAGACGGTGCAAAGTAAGTAAACCTCAAGTTAATTACCGTAGAGAACAACACGCCCTGGTGAAAATCTCAAGAGGAAACCAGAGAAATCCAAAGCAAATCAAGCTCTGAGTTTTACTTTGGTTTTCATTTGGTTATGAAACAGCCAGGGTTAGTCTGGTTCTTTCAGGGTCTTTGGTTTACTTTGAAATGCTCTGGTTTTCAATGGAATACTCGGTTATTTTACTCTGGAATGTTAAGATTTGCAATGGAATACTATGGTATTTTACTCTGGCCTATGCTGGTTCTCTCTGGGATGCTATGGCATTTTAATCTGGTTTTCTTTGGGATGCTATGGTATTTAACTCTGGTTCGTGCTGGTTCTCTCTGGGATGCTATGGCATTTTAATCTGGTTTTCTTTGGGATTCTATGGTATTTAACTCTGGTTCGTGCTGGTTCTCTCTGGGATGCTATGGCATTTTAATCTGGTTTTCTTTGGGATGCTATGGTATTTAACTCTGGTTCGTGCTGGTTCTCTCTGGGATGCTATGGCATTTTAATCTGGTTTTCTTTGGGATTCTATGGTATTTAACTCTGGTTCGTGTTGGTTCTCTCTGAGATGCTTTGGTATTTTACTCAGGTTAAGAAAAAGCGTTTTTCAAGGTTGATTAATTCAAAATTTGGCCCTAATTAAGATTACCCACTCAAACAAGGATTTAGTATATATTCCATTAACGGTAGGAATTACTCTCTGAAAGGTCTTTTTTTCTATCCAATATCCTACTATATAGTAGATTTATGGTAGGGAAAAAGGCCTTTCAGAAGTCAATTCCTACGGTGAATGGAATATAGTCTCTAGATCAACTTGTCATGTGTGTTGTATCAGTACAAGTGGAATTTAAAAAAATAGTAGTTTTTGAAAATACTTTTATTGGGGTTTTGGAGGGTCAGAAATAGCGTTTTTCAGGGTCTATTAATTCAAAATATATCCCTAGTTGGGAGTACCCACCTAAACAGGGATTTAATATAGTCTCTCTAGATCAATTTGTCATGTGTGTTATATCAGCACAAGTGAAAATTTAAACAATGATAATTTTTGAAATTAACTTCTATAGAAGTTTTGGTGGGTCGGAAATAGCGTTAATTAGGGCTAATTAATTCAAAAACTAGACCTAATTGGGAGTACCCACCTAAACCGGGATTTAGTATAGTCTCTAGATCAACTTGTCATGTGTGACTGCCTAGCTGGCCCTATGGGTACAGCACCCTGATTGGCTGAATTCGGTCACGTGACCACGCCTCCTCGCTCTCTGATAGGCGGTTAGATTTTCCCCTTCCTCCTGAACCCCCACCCTTATTCCTGACACCCTCTCCTCCACCTGACCCTCTCAACTCCTCCTGACTCCCTTTCCAGACATGTTGGTACTTGTATTTTCTGGTTTTATTGGTTATTTATGTATGCTCATTGCTTTTTTATTTGTGATCAAAGGTCTTTTTTTTGTCTGAGTAGGATTGGGATGGGACGTTGGAGTTTTTATTGGCATGCGGTCCACAGCGCTGGGCGGTATCGCTAGTGAGCATCCTTTTTGTCCGGGAGCAGAGCAGAGTGTGATGGCTGAACAGCCGACCGGGTGCAGAGTGCGTAAGAACCTCGCTTCACCAACCCTTCTGGTGAGGAAACGTTCAGTCCAAGGCAGCATAACCTTTCCCACCGGCAGTGTACTATTGATGCGAGCAGACCCTCCTTTCACTCTCCCGCATCTCGTCATACCTCTCTTATACTTACTTTCTCTCCCCCATACCCAAATCGCTACCCATGTGTCACAGACATAGTGAACGTGGGGGGTCAGGTGCCCCTCTGTGGAAAATTATATGTCTCAACAACCCGATGTTGAAAGAGAGTGCCAACGACTCCCACCCCCACCCCCTGTGGAAGTTATGAAACCCGAGTCCTTTGAAGCAACGGGCCGTAGCCTTCTGAATGCCCCTAAGCCTAAGAACCTTGTTGTGTTTCAGCGTTTTATGTAGAGTCAAATAGCCAAAGCTAATATACTCCAGATTGACACGGGATTCAAACCCTGGGACCTTTGGCACATCAACAAATATAAAATTCTGTCTCTCCTGCTAAAAGTGATAAAATTATTAGTACCGAAAGTTTTTTATAAATATGTCGCATACCACGAAATTATACATGGAATATTTAATTACACAAACCAAAGTTTTAGAATATAGCTCACGCCATGAAAAGTATACTTGGAATATTTATTTATAAATATATCTCACATCATAAAAAGCAGTTTCTTGAGCACAAAATAAGCTGCTTATACCTTTTCACTAACGGTTTGTGAGGTGCTATCATTAAACTATAGCTCAAAGTTTAATTTATTACCATCAATAATTCAGTAACAAGATAGCAATTGTGAAGTTAGAATGTGCCCAAAAACCTCAAAGTGTGTTCATGTAGAAGATACTAGTGAAAGTTACATGTGTATGTGGACAAGGGAGGAGGAAATGAAAGAGCCTCATTTTACAAGGTTGTTGTAATGTGGTGTGATAACTGCACTTCTCAAAATAATAATCAAATTTGTCTATGGCTATAATATATCTTATAGCAAACAACTTTTAAGGTTCTATTGAGATAAAGTAACTGGTTAGTGGTCACAGTTATAATGTATATAATTGAAAAACGAATAGTGTATCAAAGTGGTGGTTTCCTTAGAGCTAGAGGATTGCTAGTGCTTAAAGTTGGAAGGAAGCAACTTGAACAATTTTGCACTTTTGGCCAAAAGGTACAGATATACAACTAAGCTGCACATAGCCAAAGCCTCCTATAGTAAGAGCAGCCGGAAAAAGCCGTACATTGTAAAAACAGCTCCATTGTTTGGTTTTTATAAACCGATATGGACCAAAACAATTAATGGACTTAAGAAAAATGCATCCTTGAAAACTCTTCCACCTCCTGATGATCTCCCTAGCGTTCAGTTTCAATGCAAGATCAAAAAAGAAACGAAAATATATATTTTACATACGCCGGATTTTTCAAAGAGGCTTGTCGCATATTTTATGAAGAACTTCTGTCAGAAAAGAAGACCATCAGCAACCATGAACAAATTAAAATTACTCTCAAAATTAAAATTTTGTCTACTTCGGTAAATTTAAAAAACATCACTAAAAGCAAACACAAAATTTGTACTAATGCAACTTAATTCTAATATTTTTTTGGTATGGATAAACTTTTCAGTATGTTTTAAAGAAAAAATTGTGAATTGCTATCAGTTTTTGTGTGTATTTGTTTAAAATCTTGAACTGTCACATACAGCCTTTTCCATTTACATAACTCAAATTGCAAAATTCTGTGTTAAAGAAAAAATCGGAAAAATAAACAAAACTAAGCATCCTCGGTGAGTCAACTGTCAGGAAAAACTAACTCCCAAAAGTAAACATTGCTATTATTTTAAAATTTGTAAAGAAATTGGTGACAATAAGATATGTATGAATGAGAAAACAGATTCAACAGGTCACTACATTGTTAATGTTATTAACTTATGTTTGAGAATGAACCATCACCTTAATTTTTTTGTCCCTATTGAAAGTGTGAAAAAAAATTCTAACAACTGAGAATACATTCTTCAAGTCAATGTTATTTTGGCCAGACCACATACAATATGAGTGTGCTAATCTATTTATCTTCGATGCATCACCCTTCATGATAAAGACGGTAAAGGGGTTGAAAATTTTGAACACAATGTTGTGACATGTTTGGCCCATAGTGTGCACCGTTTTGCAGAAACTTTGTGATCATTTTATTCCCTGAATTTAATTGAGTAATTTCAAACATGGAGTTTTTTTTGAAGGCACCAAAGTGAATGGTGTTTAAACAAGAAGCACCTGGATTATCATTGCCACAAGAATTTATTTTAACTAGGCGGGGAATCAGGTTAGATGCTGCAACATACCATGCTGACAATTTACAACAAATTCAATAAATTATCTCAAGGCATGACGAGGAAGATGCTGATTCTGTAAAGAAAAAAAGCACTGTTGCAAATATGTATTTAAGAAGACTTTATTAAAATCAAAACTAGATTTTTGTTACTAAGTGAAACAATTAAAAAGCTTAGATCAAAAATTTGCCTGCCCTTAGTGGCAAATATTCAAACATTGTGCAGCTTTTGTTAAGCTCGGAATTTCCTCCAGGGGAGTGTGCAATGGATTCAGTAAATAAATTAAACTTGGTCCTTAATAAAACAATCCTGGCTACAATATATTAGAACAGTTTAGTGCAATTTTGAGTAACTATGGCCAGTTATGAGCCCAACGAACAAGAATGTTCACTCTCAGATATTGCCCATTTTAAATAACTATATTCCTACAAACATATGTAAAGTGGAGTAGAGTTTTTCTCAATTTAAAAATGTTTTGGTGGATAACAGACCAACTTTAAAATTCTCTAAAATTAAAACTAAAACAATGTGGTTGTAGTGATGGAATTTAATTTTGAACTAAGCTAGAAATAGCTACTAACAAAAGTGTTTTATGAGCATTATGAATGTACTTTTTGAATGGTTTTATATTTTGAAAAACAAAAAAAAGTATATCTTTTAATCAAATATGACAATTTAAATGAAAAATATATTTCTTGTATTCTAAGCAAATATAAATGTGATCCCTACCTCTATGATAGAGCCATAGTGTAATCCAGCAAGGAGAGAATACTGACTTTCAGGGTAAACGAAGTGTACATCCACGCCTTAGAGACGGGTTCAAATTCCGGTGAGGTTTAAAGATTTATGTCAAAAGAGCCACAATTTAGCTTAAAATAATTGATTCTATTTGAAAAGTAATTTAAAGCATTAAAACTAAGCAAAGCATATTTATAGGCAATATTTGGTTAGATTAACCATTTTCTAAACTGTCCTTACTATTAGTGTGGTTTCAACCAACATTTAAAAAACACGTTTTTACTAAATAGGTTAAAATATTATAGCTCTCAAATAAAAACTTTACAAATTAATACTTTGCTAATTTAATGAGTATAATTTACTTAATGACAATAAATTATCACACCAATGCTTAGAATAACAGTATGAAAGTGCATTCTTGTGTAATAACAGCAGTCACTTCCTGCGCTTTCTTACACTATAGATTCTCAGCTATTTAAAATAAACCATTCTCTCCCAACAAGTTTGTTTTTATAGGGGCCTACTGTTTGAATTTAAAATGTTCTCAGACCAAAATTATATTGTAATAATAAGTTGTAACCTCGAATTAAATGATTACGATTGCTACAAAAATAAATACCAGTATATGTCAAGAAAAACAAGTGTGGCATTTTATGCAATTAAATTAACCCGAAATGGATAAGGCTGGCCCTAGACTGCACAAGTATATAGTTCAGGTGATCCCCTAGATGATACAAGCACTATCACTGCAAGTTTAGCCAAGTTGTTTGAACAATGTCATCAGAAGAACAGCGATGGTTCCAAATGTGCTCTATGAAATGGCTGTTTACTTTCCTATTCTCTCTCCCAGCTTGACTCTATACATACAAACTAGATATGTTGCTTACCTCGCTGGTGCTATCTGTGATTGTTCACCGTGTTCCTCACTTTTCCTGGTCACTTAAAAAGGTTGGCACATATAAATCTGCAAGCCCGCTACCAGATCTTTCCAGGAACATCACTTTCTTCTGCAAGCCCGCTACCAGATCTTTCCAGGGTACATCACTTTCTTCTGCAAGCCCACTACCAGATCTTTCCAGGAACATCACTTTCTTCTGCAAGCCCCCTACCAGATCTTTCCAGGGACGTCACTTTCTTCTGCAAGCCCCCTACCAGATCTTTCCAGGAACATCACTTTCTTCTGCAAGCCCACTACCAGATATTTCCAGGAACATCACTTTCTTCTGCAAGCCCGCTACCAGATCTTTCCAGGAACATCACTTTCTTCTGCAAGCCCACTACCAGATCTTTCCAGGAACGTCACTTTCTTCTGCAAGCCTCCTACCAGATCTTTCCAGGAACATCACTTTCTTCTGCAAGCCCACTACCAGATCTTTCCGAGGACATCACTTTCAATTCCTTCCTCAAGTTTGTTCACAGATTGTTAATTTATCAATTAATTTAGTGTAAGCTGCTTGCTTAATGTTCTTATCAGGGTGTTGCTTGCTTGGAACCTTTCACAAGCATGGCTCACTCCTGTAAATGTTGATGAGATCTTCCGTAACTCGTCATTGCGTCATTGTTGACAAGCCAAGACGAACACAAAAACAGCGAGATTCAATTAATAATGTACAAACTCCTCCTACAGTAGCCCCGTGGCTTTGTTGGTGCTTACTGACAGCTCACAGCTGACCGTCAGAAGTGACAGCTGCTTAACACATGTTTTTGCAGATCATATGGTTCAGCGTAGGGATACATAATTTGGCCTGGTAGCTTTTCAAAGCTGTCAGTCAGCACCAAAGAAGCCATGGGGCTACTGTACATGCTCTGGTGTGCAGGCACAAAGTGAAAAAGTTGGAATGTTTCGTTTTTCACAAGTCACTTGCACAGTTATTTTTGCGCAGTTAAACTTAACGTCTAGGGCCAGCATAAATGCCCATAGACACAATATTAATTATCACTCGGTAGGTAATTAGCATCACATAAAATAATTATCACTCATTAGGTCACTAGCATCACTTAAACAAGTTTATTTAACCTATAATAAATAATTAGCCTAATGGAACTATTTAATACTTTTTTAATACCCAGCATACTCAGCAGGACACACCTAAAACCATTATTTTAAAATTTAACTAGTTAATTTTTATTCATAAAATTATTATTGGAAAAGATCTTGAAACTCCTTTCTTTTTTAAAATTTAAATCCAGCCAAAAAGCATGTGTAACAAAGATAACAAAATGCATTTCCTTAATAAGAAAGAATGTTTAATAACTTCCTAACCATGAATACTTAACACTATTATAAGTTACTAGATTATTCTATGTGAAAAATATAAGTACACACTTTCATTTAAGTTTTTAATTCAATTTTGTTTTGGACAGTTCAAAATAACATTTAAAAGAGGCTCATATTTGGAAGTTGGTAAAAGTGATATACCGAGCTCTCAACCAAACAAATTATACAAACATTTAAACAAGCCGATATGATTTGTGATCCGTGACAAATGAGACAAAGTATGAAAAGAAGTATTATCTTCCTGATAGATACAGTTAAAATACAATTTTTCTCTAATCAAAATAATTCAACATACAATAAGCTAAGTATGAATATAAATGTTAATATATGTTGTAATTTAAATTAACATTAAATTTGAGCTTGAAGCATTTAAAGTTAGTCAAATGATAGAGTTTCTAGGTTTGTCTGAGAATTATGTTGGGGTAAGGTACTAGCGTGTAGGCTTTTTTTTTTAGGTTTTTATATTTCAAATCTGAAGTATTTTTGATTTTTTAAATATATAATATCCTTCAGGACATACAAGATTCGAGGACTAGAAGTAGGAAAGTGGCCATATTTACTTCATAGTTTGTTAGTTTCTGCTATCAAACTTCTATTCAAGTTTACTTAATTAAATTATTTTTTCAAAGTTGAATACATGGAATATCTCACAGACCAAAATAGTTATTTTTCAGGAACAAATGTATAAAATGTTCTCAAGATGTTGAGTTATTAAATAAACACATGGAATGGCTGGTAAACCAAGACTGATACTAATAAATGTAATGTTTCACAGATATAAAGTGTTTGAAGCGTTTCACAATATTATGTTCAATATGACAAAGAGATGAAGTCAACATTCAATATTTTGGTTGAATACGCTCTTATCGAATGTTCTGGCCAACCTAAGAAATTACACCTGCATCCGACAGAGAAAGGGGAACAAAAGTTTTGAAAAAAATACCTTCCGAGTAATCAATCGGGGCCAAACAACAGCCCTCCATTGTTGCTATATTCATATTAAATTTAGTAAGGAACGTACTTTGTTAATGGAGGTTACTAGAAACCAGTTAAATAATTAGATGTTAAACGACATTAATATATAAAATCGACAGAGGAAGTGTTTAGAAAGATCATAAGTTGAAAAAAAGCTTTAAGAATATCAGAACAATTAAGGAATAGAATTTAAGGGAAATTTATTAAGAAAAATTAATGATTGAGGACCAGTCAATGTGAAAAAATACAGTAGTCCTACGACAGAATGTTATTTAGAGCTCTAATAAAAGTAAAACACTGGAGATTAACATTACAGTTAGATGATCTGAGGAAATATAAATTACACCATTACAAAATAGTGAAAGAGACATATATATATAACGTGAATTCCAAAAACATTAAAATTACAAAGTATAAAAACTCCCTAGTTGAACCTATGTGCACCTTCTATCACAGATAAATTATTTCTACTATAACTATTAATTTTTTCAACCTATAAGACTTAGGGAATTTTTATATTCACTATTTTGTAATGGTGTAATTTATATTTCCTCAGATCATCTAACTGTAATGTTAATCTCCAGTGTTTTACTTTTATTAGGCTCTAAATAACATTCTGTCGTAGGACTACTGTATTTTTTCACATTGACTGGTCCTCAATCATTAATTTTTCTTAATAAATTTCCCTTAAATTCTATTCCTTAATTGTTCTGATATTCTTAAAGCTTTTTTTCAACTTATGATCTTTCTAAACACTTCCTCTGTCGATTTTATATATTAATGTCGTTTAACATCTAATTATTTAACTGGTTTCTGTAACCTCCATTCACAAATAACAGCCACTCAGTTAAAAAGATATAGTGACATCTCACTCAAAATATTTGTGAATGATTCTTTCAACTGTAAGCAGTGAATTAACATACAGTTGTTTTACTGTGTATCAGAACCCAAAATTACCCTACAAGATTGTAAACGTGAGCATGTTTTAAAAAACACGTTAATGTTGATATATGAGAGTTTTTAGTTTCCAGGTAATCCTGATATGAGAGTTTTCTAATCAAGATAAGACCCTGAGATTAGTTTGTCGTGATAAGAAAAGCAATATACATTCTTTACTCTAAAATCTAAATTTGTCTGCGACATCATAAAAAACAGATAGCAATTTATTTGTGTCTGGCATCCCATTACAATCTTCAGGTATACGTCAGGTATAGTTGATTTTGCCAGCTTTTGGAGCATATCTGTCAACTGTGTGTGTTAAAATACAGTCCAATTCTGTACTAATGGACATATCTGATATATAGAAAAAGTTATTAGAACTACTTTCATGTATTCATATGTGAAGTGAACTGTAGCTTCCACTTTTGATAGAGATATAAAATAACAGAGTTAATAATATACTAAAATATTTATCAATGTCGACCACCAAAAATATATTTCTTCTAAAATGTGTTCCACAAGTCCGTTAATAAGAAAACTAAGATACAGATCTAACTTTCACGTTTGACAACGTAGGATCATACTACTTGGCGTATAAATACACGCACGTCACTAGTAATATTTACAAACCCCACACAGTTGGCGATGCCGTCAGTCCCGACTGGTGGTGCAGGTGACAACGAGGCTGGAGGTTTGAATCTTATATTGGTGTCCTAACCTCTCTAACCGGTTGAGACTGACGCCTTTGTCCGCCTGCTAGTCTGTATGTATTGCTAACGACTCGAATGTGTCCATACACCAAATAGTTCAGTTTCCAACACGGGTACAGTTTGTCTACCTTAGCAATGTGAATGTGTCGATAGCTCGGGCATGTTCTAACAAGTGGAACAGAACAGCCCCTAGACATGGCTCTAGAGCTGACATACAAACTACAAACCTGATATTTTATCACAATATTTCAACAGCTTTCCAGGTTGGGTCATAAAACACCAGTTTCAATAACTCTTCAGCTTAAAACATTGAACAATAGTTTTATTAACTCGCCATGACCGAGATCAAGTGGTCTCGCCTATAAAAAGTAATCTGGCTGTTGTCTTCGTTGGGGGGCCATGTCCCGTGTGTCCTGAGGGGCTGCCTCAAAGATTGTAAAGTCAGATTCAAGGTTTTCGTTGAGTTCCAGTATGGCGGCGACGTTGCCGCAGCGATAGCAGTAGTTGGGAGCGGACCAGACCGTGAGCAAGGTTTCGTTGAAGTGCCACTTGTATCCTTCCATCACCAGCTGGTGAGCGCGACAGATCTTGTCTATGTTGTTTGTCGCGTTGAACTAGAGCACAAACAATAATAATAATAATCTTACTACCCATTTGGGGTATACGCTTTAAGTACTGATTACTCTAATGGATTAGGAAGTTGAATTAGAGGAAGTGAACCCACATTTGCGTGAAGGGAGAGTGGAAAAACATTTAGGAAAAACCACCCCCAGTTCACCCGACCGAGATTTGAACCTCGATCTCCCCGTCCTCAGCAGTCGAGCTTAACACGACAAGCGCGTTAGCCAACTACGCCACCGAGGCGGGTTTTGGTTTGAAATAGTTTTCTGTGGATGATTCATGGTGTCTACTAAACTTGACCAATGAAATCCCCGACCTTTTCCCTGATTTCCTCTGATCATTTCCTGAANCCCATCCCCCTCTCTTCTCCACTCGGTTTTCTATTAATATTTTTTATGAATAATAATTAGTTTTAAAATTTGAATATTTTTTAAAAATTTGTATTAAAATTGTTTACTATTAGTTAAAAATATATTACACAGCTACAAACAAAAAAATGACATGATAATTTACTGATTTAATGATTATTGTATTTCATATTTTGAGTAAAATATCATTTTCCCGGATTTTTGTTGTGATTTACCAAATTCCCCACTGATTCTCGTTTTCCCTGATTTTTCCGGATGGTAGACACCCTGATGATTTTTTTACTGGTAAGTTAGGCTATATTTATAATAATAATAATAATAATATATAATGTTTATATTTGTTATAAAACAGATCTAACTTATTTTAGATGACGTTGAAAGTACCTGGGCAACCACGTCGGAGCCGAAGAGAAAACCAGCTCCTCTCGGGCTCACCCCCCAGCCCTGTGTGTCCTCCGGGTCAGACCAAAGAAGGTCACACATGGGCCCTTCATGGGGCACTTCTTGTTTCCTGTCAATGGCACGAATCTGGTCTAGGGTTTGTATCGAGGGGGAGAGACCCCCGTGGACGCAGAATATCTTTCCTTCGATAAGTGCCGACAGGCTCAAGTAGTCGAACACGTCCGTACAATACTTCCAGACCGTGATAGTGCCGTACTTGCGCAGACACTCGTCGTAAAATCCGTACACCTGCGTTATTTGTCTAGACTCGTGGTTGCCTCGAATTAGCGTAATGCGATCAGGATATCTCACCTATTACAAACAAAAGATAGTTAAAAGAGCTTCTATATACTTACCAAAGTTTGCAAATATACAAATATTTGATACATACTTATAGATATATAATAAAAGCATTTGAATTGAAAGACATGGCTCTATTTTCTAAGTAGGTTTTTATTTGTAGAACAAGCTTTTAGGGCTGTTTATGACAGGATGGTTATAATATTAACCAAACCAACCTAATCTTCAATTAATAGACGCATGTAGCTTTGTTTGTAAAAATAATATTTCTGTCGGTTATTACATAAGAATGGATAAAATGAAAGTGAACTAAATTATTTATATTTATATTTTGTGTCAAAAATTTAAAACCGGCTCCATCAGGTTAAATTCTTGTTTATAGGCCTATAAACGTGCAAAGTTTCAGCATAAACATGATGGAAAAAGAGGTACATCCCCGACCAGTGTTACTAATTTAGCAATATTGTTGCTAGACCTAGTGACTGATCTGGGGACTGGCCATTTTTCCTTAATTTCCTGTCAAGTTCATGTTCATGATTTGAAATTTTAATGGTGTAGAATTTTGATTTTTGAACTACTGCTCTGCAAGAACGCAAATGCATTGCTTTGGTCTACAGAAGAACTCTAGCTATCTATCTGGGGTCATACACAAATCACAATGACATCGTTCCAGATCCGGGGATCCCCTCGATCCAATGACGTAGCTTACATTCTGTTCAGAATAATGAATGCATTTTTGGTTTGGCGACAAATCTGACTGACAACTTTATTTTTTCGTTTAGCGACAATCTAGCGACTTCCTGGTACTAATCTAACTACAACACGTATATGATCATTGGCAACACTGTAACAAAAAGTGTGTCACAATATACTCCACACATTTTGCAAGATTCCAAAACACTGTGGTTCTAAAATGAAATCCAATACTCTACAAATTTTGTATTTTGAGTTGTTTTTCCTAACTATATCAACTTGCAGGGTCTAAAATATACCACCTTTGGGAAAAAAACACAAACAGCCGGGATTGTTAACACTTTTCTTGATTATGGACTCTATTAAATAAAAAATAAAAATTGTCATCAGTAGATACACCCATATGAAAATTCCATTTATAGCAAATCTTTATCAAAATAAAACAGTAGAGCTAGATATTTAAAATTTTTAAAGAACCCACCAAAATCACAGAAGAGCCAACTTCACTAAATAACAAAATGGCATCTAAAGTATTTTATACACCAGAGTCTGAACCTAAAACCTAACCTTACATGCACTAACAACATGTTTTCCCTGAAATATTGAGATCCCAAAATATTTTCCACTAAAATAATGTAGAACTAGCCTAATGACAAACACACCATCTTGATCCATGTTACTATGGGATTCATATTCTATTGTATTGCTCTTATTTAATTACTTCACTTAAAAATATTTTTATTCGTATTCAAATTGACAAATTTAGGTCAAGTTGGGTTGGGATGGTTTTCATTATCATTGTACATGATAACATCATTGAAATATATTAGTCGAGAAGTCCCCAGTTGTAATCCAGGTCCCTCAACTCTGGCACAACCTTTTTTCATGTGATTTAATTGAGTTTTATTCTAGTTTTAAAACTAAGCCAATTATAATTTAATAATTTTGTTACTAGGCTAATGTAATTAGTGTATTATTGTATGTATTGATAATAAACAACATGATATAATCTTACCAAGAAGAGATGCCAACACTCCTGAACACCCAATTTACATTCAAATCGTGAGTGGGTTTCCAAATGAGCAATTTATGTTAATTTTTATTTAAAATGGAATCTACCTCAACTTCCTAGCTTATTTTTTTAAAAATAAAATCTAAACTAAAGCTTTATATGAATGTTAATTAATTATAAACAAAAGTAATTTGAACTTGTCAAAGAATTATTATTATTATTAGCACCGCGTCTTACTACCCGTTCGGGTTATACGCACTTACGCTAATGTGTAATGGTAGGGTGATTGTGAGATGAAATGGAGGACCTACAGTTTAACGTGGAATCCGAACCACGGCGGAGGCCTGGCATTCCCCACATTCACAAGATGTCTTGTCAGAGGTGAAGGAAGGGTTTGGTAATCAGATAAATCT
>CABFOW010004892.1:0-10363 GCA_902141385.1 Timema californicum | reverse complement strand
ACACACACACACACACACACACACACACACAGACACGCCCATTTTTGACCCATTTGAACGTCTACACAATGCCCAGGGTATCTCATTGCTGAGCTGTTATAGTTTGGGGGAGTAGTACTCAGGTAAAGCGTCGGGAGATAAATATCTCGATACGTTACAATTATACTTGAGCTGCAGCCCACACAGCTCTCCCGTAATAAATCTACCAATTAGGCAGCGCCGCATCTTTAAATCCGATATTAAAAATATGCATATAATCTTTTTATACCGAACCATTTGATATAAACACATATAATGAGCTCACATTCACTCAAAGAGAGTACGAGAAGCCAGTATGGATGAAAAATCACTCCCAGAAATATGTGTCATCCAACCTTAAACCTCGTCCGCCAGTGTTTTCATTGTTAACGTTGTTTTCACTGTCATTGTTGGGCTATGGCAAGACATGGAGCCGTTATCTGGCCCTCCGAAGGTTTGTGGTTAGAACAGCGTTAGTACCCGACCACAGAGGAAAACCACTAGAGAGGTATAACGGAAGTGGCTATTCTTCTTTGAAACGTTATCTCACTGTGGAGTGAGTGTGGGGTCGCACGAGGTGGGAACCAATGTTTAGTATGCGAGGAAAAGAGACCAACAGATGGGACCACAAGTTTATATACCTCTCCGAGCCGAGTTAGATGGGCGTGTTTGTCCTTGGCAAGGCTAGGTGGCTGCTTCAGACGTATCCTAACGAGCCAAAAAGTATAATTCTTAGTTTTCAAATATGTAATTACATTGTGACCACAACATTTTGATTTGTAGTTTTCATCTTGCAGTTCTGTGTGTTTCCACTCTACCTTCACGAAAATGCGGGTATCTTATATTTTCTTTAAAAATTCTACATTCCCCACTCCTAAGACATTCTTCTTCATCTTATGACAACGATGCGAAGATTAGTTTGATCTGATTTGTATCAATATTTAGCTGGGCGTGCCCGCCGCCTTTAAGCTGGCTGTGGCTTGCTGCCTGCACCATTGGTTGTAAATCCCATTCACTGAGGGATTGCAGGAAGTATGCCAGCTTCCCATTAACTTCCACGCTGAATTTATATGAGCAAAGTAAAAAAAAATCATATAAAGGAGTAAAATGAAGTTGTACATGAATCAAGCGTCCATCAGAACTTGTTGGGAGGAATAAATTGCCCAATTGCAATAATAATTACGAGCCTAGTACTATTTATTATATCCTAATTATGCTCCAGAAGCTGTTTATATCCGTAAACTCTGGTAACAGTAACAAAGGGGAGATTTTTTCCTACTAGGCCTATTACTCTATCGCTACGTCATTGGTTTATTGATAAGACATTTACATATGAAAATACATTTTATTTTACTTTTTCCTGGTGAATCATTTTGAAATTGTGAAATTACTTTCCTAACATTTGGTATATTATATTATATTGTACTACCATAAAGGCACATGACTGACTCACTCACTGACATTAATGTTCACCCACTTTCAGATGAGCTAAAAACTTGAAATTTGCCCCAAGTTATAGCTTCTATCCTGTAACCGACGGGAAAATTCCAAAAAGTTAAAAACTTTAATTCTTAACCCCCGAAAAAATTCAAAATTGCGGAGCAACTTTAAAGTCGGTGCGGACCTTTCTTTGGAAGTCTCTTGTGGCTAAACGGTAAGACCTATCAAAAAACGGCTCTGGAATTACATCAGATTACATCCACTTGGAAAGCGAGTAATTATATAAAATCACAATGACTAATAATTAAATCATGTATGCTTCAAACATTTTAAACTTATAAATAACAACTAAAAGAACAGGGTTAAAACTCCATAAATAATTCATACTAAAAACAAAAACACTATGTACACCTAAATTCATAGCTGAGAGAACTGCAGACTGTGGACACGGTGGAAGCATATTCCCTCCGAGTCGAGTTCGCGCGAATACGCTTCCAGTGTAACCACAGCCTAATATAGACAAAATTTATCTTCACTCTCTCTCTCTCTGTTACCGATTGCCAAACATTTTAGCTTTCATTTGTTGGGAAGTGAAGGCTTACTTGGAAAGCGTTCATTGTAAGCAATGCGGTATGGGGAGGTTGGGGGTTCAATTGACAGGCAAACACATTTCCTATCGGTGTACAGACTATTCTATAAACATTAACTATTTACACAATATCATTTTTTTTTTTCAAGATTACAGTTGATTAACGTTTCTCTATACTCCACGTAACTATACCTAAACTATTTTATGTATAAAGCTTTTTTCCTCATAATTAATATAAAAACAAAAAATATATTACAACATTCATTTTATACTAAATGCTATAAATTACATTCTCACTTGTTAATCAGATAATGGTACCACTCCTAGATCAGCGTCACTATCATCATCTTCAGAGCTTGAGGAGTTGTCCTTCAAATTTATCACGACACAGTCGTGCAGTTTTTCTATAAGCCCGTCTATGTCCCACATTGTTGCTTCACCGTCTATTACACGATGAACATGATTTCGCCAGTGTTATTTTATCACTCCTTCTAGTAGATGATAAACATCATTAAGTTTAAATGTATTGTTTTCTTGAGCAACATATATTTTAATTTGACTCCAATTTCCTTCAATGGGATTAAGCTCACAGTTATAAAGTGGCAGTCAGGCCTCCTACATGGGGAGGGATGGCCGGTACCGTGAAAATTCAATACTTAGAATTTGTATTTATGACTGTATTGTGGAATTACACTATGGAAAGGTTTGGTAGGGTAAGTAGCTATTTTTATAAACCTATAATCCATGTAGGATCTGGTCTTCAATTGCTGAAATCCTTGAAAGTGTTTGTTTCCAAGCTGAGATGTGACTTTAACGAAATGGAAATCAGAGCAAAAGAATTAAGCAAGAATGTGTTACCAACTTACACAGATACCCGACGATCCAAAAAGTATCCTAATGGAAAATACGAACTTTCCACTGTTGTGACATTCTGTGACAGTTTCAGAATTTCCTCATTCTTGTGTGCTATTAATGAGATCGACATGAAACTTGAGAAGAAAGCTACTTACTACAAAGAAGTTGCCACAGAATCTGGGCTTATTTGTAGATTAACTACAATAAATAATGATTAGCTCAAATCGAGCACTGATTAGTTGGTCAAACGATACAATAAGGATCTGCAGCCAGTTTTGAAGAATGAAGAATTACAGCTCTCTTCTTTTCTCAAAGGACTTCATATTGAAGATTATGTTTCTTTTTACACTGCGCAGGAGATTTTGTGACAATTATATAGAAGTGATCTAATTGATGTCTTCCCAAATTCAACAATGCTATGCGCTTGTGCTTGACAATGCCAATTTCAAACTGTGAAAGCGATAGTTTATTTTAAAAACTGTATTTTGTAAAGAACCGATTTCAATCTACCATGACATGAACGAAATTTCTTTCAAAGTGAGTTGATTAATATTTTGTTTTGTTTGTACATAGTGTAAACGGTAATTAGTTTTATTTATTTTGTATTCATTTTTTTAAATGGACTTACCACGTTTGCAACTATAAAGCGGAAATAACTTTTTGTTAGCTTAATTTAATTGAATGTTTGCGTTTAATAAAGTACAGTGATTTAATGGGATGGTCAATATTTTACAAAACACGTAAAATTATTAAGTAACAAAAATACGTATTAATATATTTAACGGTTTGATGCTAAATTTAAAAAACTGACGTACAAATAGAAGCCTCATTTTTAAATATTATTTTTGCCCCAGGCCTCCCATTTCCTAAACATGGCCCTGAAAGGAGTGAGGGGGTTATTGAAAGGGGGCTGCTACCTGAACTTATCTTGGCGAAAGCCGTTTTATTGAAGGAGGTTTTGGTTTGTTCTCAAGTAAAACTATCTTTAAAGTGAACTGTTTTTAAAATTTCTTACTTGATAGCGATTTTATCACTTGGGACTGCCCGTAGCGATCCCCAATGAGCGCGGCTGTTTTACCCTAGAGCCTGTGGATCTGGTGTATATTTAAATGCTTTAACTATCATTCATGAGCAATCAATTATTATAGTTGACATGTATTTTCTAATAAACTTTTTTTTTGTTTATATTAATAATTTTCTCTACTCAACATATTACCTAAAACCGTCAAATTAAAACGTAGTAATTCAAAGGTATTTACAATATTTTAACTACGTGCCTGTTAATATGCTAAGATACTAGCGCTTTTTGGCTTCAGTGTCCGATCGTTGGAACTAGAGCTTATACAAGCTGTAGTGGAGAGTGTCATGAGGGTGATCTGGTGTAGGCCTATACCTTGTGTGTGACCTAGGTTGAACTTTCAACTGAATATTGTATTAATTATTTGTTTTTTGTCTAACTTTACCACCAAGCAGTGCCGGCTCGTAGCTAAAATTAGTGGGGGTGTTGCTCCGGAAAATGTTTAGCCTTTGTTTTAAAATTGTGTAAAAGGAAAAAAAAACATGTATAAAAAGAAAATTTATTCAGGAACTTGAGAAAATCTTAAATAAAAAACCAAACATTTTTTACTTACTTTAACTTAAATTGTTACAGTTTAAGCTTGATCTATTAATTTAAAAATTAAATCCATTCTTCTTGTTTTAATTCGAGCAAAAAGCTCAATAATTTTCTCCTTGATCTCTGGATGACAATTGAGGAAATTTTTCTCCCCTTGCAAGCGCATTTAGTCTTTCTGTTAAATAAAAGAACAAAAAAAATAGAATCAAATAGAATAGCTGGACGCAGAATAATAATAATATAATCCTACACTCTTCTACACTTAATCACATTTAAGAATATGGTACACGGTTTTAGCACAACACACGCTGAGTAAAAAAAAAACTTCCTTCCATCATCACACCAGAGCTGGTACTGCGAGAGAAACAATGCTATATCTACCTGGCAGTCCCGCCTTCTTCCTCACCCCTTCCTATGTGCGCATGCGCACAACAGTCAAACACCACGTTACTGACACTGTGAATCGCACAGTTCCATACAAATATTTTTGTATATTTTTCATAAACTGGGGGATGTTTACTGAAGTACTGACATTAAGCTTAAGGAATATATATTGTACTACAAAAATAAAGAAAGAATTAAAGGAAAAAGGACTCATTATATTAAATGTTATCGATAATATCAAGTTGAAATAGGGGGTGCTACAGTTCCACAGTGCCTATACACGAGCCGCTACTGCCACCAAGGGAAACTATCAACTTTGAATCCAAGGAGAAATTCTAAGAAATATCTCAACTTGAAATCTAAAGATAGATCTTAAGTATGTAGTGACGATAATATGGTACTATGGAGGGAACGAAGCCTACTGTTAACATAATTACCTGTTTAATAATAAACATAACTGTACAGGGGGCTCCAGAACAGGGTGGACCCGGGGGGCTTGAGCCTATAGTAGTGCGGTAGCTAGGACTATATTAGTCCCACCCCTCCCGCTCTCGGACTAATACTTTCCATGCGTATTCAACAAACTTGTAGCATAGCTTGTCACCATGAGCTTGACTAGATTTATAACAAGGATCAGAAGTGTGCCTCATCTTCCCCTTAAACTCCCAAAGAGTTTGGTTTGCAAGACTTTACACAGCTTTACACTGTAATCCCCCGGACAGATAGTTGAGCTCCACTTTATCTCTATAGATCTAGCCTCACGTTGAGTAGATAACATGCTGAGACAGTCTAAAAGCTCTGAGGGAATGCAGGAGAAATATTGCCATTCTTGTGTGTTATGATTAGTGTCTTCAATAAAATATTATAAAATCGACAACACTGATTGGTTGACCTCAAAATTTATGTGAGTTTTCCCACCTAATCAGTCATTTTTAATTGAGAAAGTATGTAACGGTGAATATTATCCTACGGATTTGTCTCAAACATACGAATGATATTGATTTGTCTCACTTTTTATTCAAACATGTTTATTAAATATATACTAGGTTGTATATTTACATTATTTATATATACAAGATTGTTAACATAATTTGTTTTTAAAATTTTTAACTGGCTGTTAATATTAAATAAAACGTGTTAAAAACTAATATAATTGTTTTTCCCAATGAAAGTGTGAAATAAATTTAAAAAAAAAGCTTCCTGTGTACTTCCAAATATCTTACTTTCTTTTAAACCATCTCTTTTGTATGCCATATATGCCATACGTTTCAATAGAATCTTGAAACGATTTAATTTTGCATTGTATATTTTACTCACATACATTCTTTCAAAAAAACATAATAAAACATTATTAGTATTTGGTTTATCTAAAAAGATTCCAGTATATACCAAAATAGTAATAGGGTCCAATTATTGAAGCAGATTAGCTTAATTTAATAACATTCCATGGTTGATTTAATAGTTTAATTTTTATTGATAGTTTTTCATGTAAAATACTGGGAAAGTATATATTGTTTGGTCTGGAAAACCTGGGGAAGATTGGACATTCCAAAATTTTATAGTTGTGACGTCATACTCAGCGTCTCCTCCACTCCAATACTCCTGCAAGCCTTCAAGGCTGGTCACCTTTACCCACCGAGCCACCGAGACCAGCAAGGACGGCCAGATTAGTGCCTAGAAAACCTGATAGATCACACTAATACAGGGATATCTTTAGTTAGGCCCAAAATATTAAATGTGGTAACTCCGCTTGTAGTGACGCCATGAGGTCTAGCGATCTGCTGGTTCATACGGAGACACGTGTGAATATTAACAGTTGTTTTCATTTAAAAACTGTTAAGTCATTTTGAACGATACTGACCATTAATTTAAACACATGCTTTACGTAAATCTTTAAACAAAATTGCTTCAGAGTTCGAAAAATACAACAAATAAACACGCAAATAATAATTTTAAAATAAATTTGTCAGGTAAAGATTTTGTACCGTTCACAAACATAATTAGAAAATTACGACGGAAATTACGAAAGGGCACTGGCTCGAAGCCTAGAAAGAGCTATAATTGTCGCACTAATCCAAAAGTTCCGTTTTCAATTCCCATGTCTAGGTGCAGTCTTTATCAGATATTTTATTACAATTTGGGGTGTTATGGATGACATTGCTTTGAACATCTACAAGCCTTGGGATATATAATTTTAAAACATTACTTTTGTAGTGTTTAGTTTTTTATTATATTCTGAACAATAATTGTCATTGCAAATTTATCATTCATATGTTTGATGTAATTGCTAAGAATTATATTTCAAAACGTCGAAAAAAACCAAAGAAAACCATTCACACAAGGAATTATCTAAAAACCATTTGTTAATAAATTGATCTAAGTATGGAGCCTTACAAATATTTTTATAGGCCAAATACCAGAAAAGTATTTTTTTTAACTGCGTCTTACTACCCGTTCGGGCTATACGTTTATATACTAATTACGCTAATGATTTAATGGACGAGGAAGGCTATATTTATAGGAAATGTATCCGCATTTGCATAAAGGTAGGGTGAAAACTATTTTGGAAAAACTACCATCAATATACCTGACCGAGATTCGAACCTCTATCCCCCCTTGATCAACAGTCTAGCCTACAGCGAGATTAGCACTTTACACCATGTGGCCACCGAAGCGGGTGGACAGGAAAAGTTTATTCTGTATTTTGGACTGAAGAAACCTATTTTCGAACTTTTTTGTTATTAAAACCTTCATTATTGTTTGTCCATTAACTCCAATGCTCCAAATAGTTGTTGATCGTATAATTATTCTTCCTACATGGTAAGATCATTGAAATAGCTAGCATCATTATCAAGCTCAACAAACAAACATAAAATGTGTAGTAAAATACAAAACCACAATTGTAAGAAACCGAGGATTCTGGAACCATGTCAGCTGTTAGTTGCATATCACTCATCATACTATCCACAAAATGTTCAGCTATTGTACGTATTGCTACATGACCCAAAACAGAATCCAAGAAAAGCTTGAACCAGGCAAAATTCCAAATCAAGTTAGTTACAAGAGAAACTAACATATCTGACAACAAACTGAACTAAATCACCAATAATGCACGTAACTGTGTTGTTGACCGGCCTCAACGCAGTGTTGACAAATTTCAGGATACCAGCCCGTAACTAAATACGACCGTGGTTTTTCCCATTCTGAGAACTCAAAAACAATTTCTGGTTGCTGACGATTTGGAATAAAAACTTCCACACCAAGGACAAGAAGACACGTGTAAATAACTTTATCTATATAAACCCTAATTTCTTGTATTGTATTAGTGTTAAGGGCATTACTACCAATGGCAACTCTAGAGCCTCGCATGGATACATGACTTCAGCTTTATTATGGTAGTGTACGTCAAGCAGTCTTGTTGTGTCGGCACAGACGTAAGCTGATACTCCGTGAGTCAACTGTTTGAACTTAGGGTTTGATAATTTAGTTGGCTGGTCAGTGATGATACATCATTGTAGCAAGGGCTGGGATGAGTTGATTACCTTGCAAACAGAGCAATACATCCAGTAGAGTTCTCTTCGATTACATTTCTGGCTGGATATCTGTCATTTACGTCCATGGTTGGTCTATCATTATGAAAAATTCTAGTTTTTATGACTACAATCTTTGTTCTGCAAAAAATTTTGTTTGTTCTGTTTTGATAAACCCACAAATAGTATGTTTACATTGGGGGAATAGGGGCCAACTTCACGGTAGCCCATTCCGGTTTGAATAATATCGAGGCACTTTGTTAAATTAGTATATTTTTAAACAATATCGATATTTTATAATTGATAGATACTCGACATATTCCTTTTAATCAAAAAGTTGTAGGAATGATAAGATAGTGTTGAAAATTAACAATGTATCCTATTTGTTTGTAAAATCGACATAACCGATTAAACGCTGAAATTAAACGGTGAAAAGTTGCGTTGGGGTGGGAATTTTTTTAAAGTAAATTTTTGTAAATCAATATTATATTTACCAGAATGAAAGAGTTTAGCGGTTAAAAGACTTTATTGTATAGCTATTTTTAGTTTCCATTTGTAAAGGATGTTTTTATTTATTCATGTGCATTCATTTCGATTTTTTGTTTAATTCTTAGTTTGGTTTTTTTGGCAAGTTTTTAGCAATTTTTTAAAATTTCAGGCAATTCTATAGATATTTTTAATCATATTTTTGGAAATCTATCCTGGGTCCTGTTAGTAAAGTTGATTTTAAAAAATAATTTTTATTGTCAAGGAGTTTCTTAGTCTTCTTCGTAAGAGTCAGAGTTGGAATAATTGACATTTTCTTCCATTCATGTCTCTTATTGGTCAAAGGTACTACTTACTACATCATAACAGTAATAGTAGCAAACAAAGGAGGGTGTGATGTCAATACTTTAGGATAACCCAGTTATGAGCTCTCTTGAGGGGGTGGGGGAAGAGGGAGGTAAGATCTCGGGTATATTTCGGTAATCTCACAACTGCCCAAGTACATGAAACCTGTATTTTACGTACATCAAGTTGGCCCACCACTTTCTTAAAATGAATTGAAATGTATAAAGTCCTTTGTGCTACGTTTGTGCTCATAGGTGCCCGAAGCTCAGCGTTTGTGCTATTAAATTACTCAAATTATAACGATTTTAATGTGGCGGGCCAACTTGATCTCAAGCTGACCCACCACATTTTTTAAAACATCCTATCTTGATTTTGATAACAACAGTTCTTTGTGCTCTATTTGTGCTAATACGTACCCAAAGTTCAGCTTTTGTGCTATTAAATTAAGCCCGCGGTAACGATTTTAACGTGGCGGGTCAGCTTGATGTTCAAGCTGGCCCGCCAAATTTTCGAAATCCAAATTCTCTAATGCCACTCGTTAGTGATCAATTTGTGCTCATACGTGCCCGAAATTCAGCATTTGTGCTATTAAATTATGCCCGTGGCAACGATTTTAATGTGGTGGGCTAGCTTGATGTTCAAGTTGGCCCGACACATTTTCAAAATACAAATTTTCTTACACCATTAGTTAGTGCCGCGTTTGTGCTTATATTTGCCCAATATTCAGCTTTTGTGCCATCAAATTACGCTTGTTACAACGATTATGAATCTGTTGTCCACTGTTGTTGGGTGACGTCAGAAGGGACGGATTGCTTGGTAGCATGTACTGAGTGGAAAATAGCGTATTCGTCCATTGGAGCGAAGCGGGAAGTCTAATACTGAACAAATGGAGCACAATTGACCGTGTATATTTTAACTATTTTGTAGAATGAGGCGACTAACAAGCCAAGAATAAAATTTACGAAGAAAATATTTTATCTCTTTAAAATTGTAATGATATTGATTTGTATTAATCTAAGTTATGTAAAAAGTCATGGATGAAGGTAAATTTTCTTTAAAGTAATATAGGTAGAGTATCCTTTTAAGATTCATCCATGAACA
>CABFOW010004891.1:12218-49777 GCA_902141385.1 Timema californicum | reverse complement strand
CAGCAGGTAGTGAGTGTGGTACTCACATATGCTATCATGGGCAGGTTCCAGGCAGCAGCTACAAGAGCCTCAGCCCTGCAGGTGCCCCCAGGGCCTATGAAGGCCACTGTGCCGCTGTCTCTCATCGCAGTCATGGCTCGTATAGCTAGGGTTGCGACGCTGGAGTGACCGCGGTGAGGGCTGGTACCAATGTCTGCCACCAGGTAGTGTAGAGTCCGTCCGGGTAGTAGCCGCGGGTCCGTGTTAACAGCATCCACAGCCAATGGTACAGCGCCCAGCGCTACTGGTGTCGTGGCGTATGTTGCCAGGAACCCGAATGTCACAGAGCTGCAAAAATTGTGAGCTCCCGTTCCTGTAAAAATATTATAGATCAGGCTGTCGGATCCGTTGGGAAGAATGCCTATCATTAGCGTGGCCACATTTATAATATATCTTTACATATTTTGTTTTATACATATATATATATATATATACACACTTAATCACGTCGTTCCCTTGCGGGGTAAGCAAGAGACTGTGCATAAGTGTTTTAGACCAAAAAACAACAACTTAGTACTCAATCCACCCTCACTAACTTTCTCCGCACTTCCCTATCCTTGCTTACTCCCTTCACTTCAACAACCTCCATCCACCGGAATCCCCGCACACACAATCTGGCAAGTAGTTACCTGCTCACACACAATCTGGCAAGTAGTACCCTTCTCACAAACTAAACATTTCATTCGCCATCCCATCTAAGGCCGCAGCTTTGCTATTATTTGACTACTAATGCAGAGTTTCCACATCTAATTTTAATAGTGACACCCGCAGTTTAAAGGCTATTAAGTCAAATAAAATTAATACAATATTTAAATTTATATAAAATACCGTACACTTCATAGAGTTGTACCATAAAGGCAACTACTTTGCTCCAGTTTTAATTGAGAGTGACCCTTTTATGAAAATAGAAAAATAACACCTAGACACAGGAATCTAACCCGGGACCTTTACTTAATACGCCAATGTTCTAACCACTGAGCTATCCGGGAATTGTCCCGTGCCCAGGGTCATTCTTCACTCATATTTTAAGGTAGATTCTATAATGGACGTGCGGAAATCATCGGCTACTAATATGTGATTTATTTTATTAAGATCACGATCTATCAGATAACGCAGCCACCTTCGACTCGGTAGTTGGCTTATTGCTGCCACTTGTACAATTATTATAATTGTAAGGGATCGCATATTTAAGAATCAAACAGACAGAGCTATTATTTATGCTTTTTATTTAGCTCAGTGGTTAGAGCATTGGTGTATTAAGCCAAAGGTCGCGGGTTCAATTCCCGTGCTCTTTAGGCTTTGAACTTAGAACGATGCCTTTAGCTTTTAGTGGCAGCTAACACGTCAAAGATAGGGGAATACTGAGAAATAAGAGCTACCCCAGTTGTACATGAAGTATAAAATAAGTATGAAGAAATAAGTTTAAACTGTTCACACAATTTATGAGGTGGTTCTCTGGTCAGGTTACATGGAGAGGTAAAATGGGGCTAAAGCCTCGCAAATAAAAAATGTCTACACTTTATGACTTCAAAAACATTATAGAAAGTTGTCCAGCAATGTGTTTATTGTATGCATTGCAAACGTGATTTTTTATGTTTTTTATAATCAATTTATTTGATTTTTAAATTATTTGATAGATTAGGTTATATATATATATATATATATATACAGGGTGTTCGGAAACTGATAGCCCCAGCTGTTATATATATATATATATATACATACAGGGTGTTCGGAAACTGATAGCCCCAGCTGTACATATTGCTTGTTTGAACCTAAAGTAATACAAAATCCCTGTACACTTACACCCGGAAAACTATGCTAATACCATAAAGTTGTGTTCAAAGTTTCAGTGCCGAGAGAGCAAAGCTGTCAACCATATGTGTACCACAGGTTGCATAGGAGTTAGTGTAATCATGGCAGGCCCTTTCTGTGATGTAGGACCATTAATGATGCCCCTCAGAACGTATTCACATTTCTAGATAAACTGGTGTGTTGTTGACAATTAATCATGGTATGTTCTGCTGCCGTGCTCCAAGATGTCAAGGTGTGTAGTGTCACGCACCTAGATCCTATGCAACCTATTGTAGACACATGGTTGTACAGCTTTGCTCTCCCGGCGCTGTATTCCGAAACTTTGAGCACAATTTAATGGTATTAGCATAGCTTTCCGGATGTGAGTACGTGAAGATTTTGTATTACTTTTGGTTCAAACATATTATGTGCAGTTTGGGCTATAAGTTTCTGAATACTCTGTATATATGTATATATTATTAAGTACAATGTCAGGCCTCCACCGTGGTTTCGGATTCCACGTTAAACTGTAGGTCCTTCATTTCATCTCACAATCACCCTACCATTACACATTAGCTTAAGTGCGTACAACTCGAACGGGTAGTAAGACGCGGTGCTAATAATAATAATATTTAGTACAGTTTAATCAGTTAAAGCTATATACACTATTTTCTAATGTTTTCGACAGTTATGTTGCGTAGATAGGTTGATTATATATTGCAGGTAGTGGTATAGAAGGTTTTTCAAGTAATATGAGACCTCACCTTTCAGGTAGCTGTAGAGAAAGTTGTATTATAGTGCAGGTAATATGAGACACTCACCTTTCATGTAGTTGTAAATAATGTGGTGTTATAACGAAGGTTATATGAGACACTCCCCTGACAGGTAGTTGGATAGAAGGTGGGTCTATAATGCAGGTAATATGAGACAACCACCGGTCAGGTAGTTGTAGATTCTATAATGCAGGTAATATGAGACAGCCACCTGTCAGGTAGTTGTAGAGAAGATGGTTCTATAATGCAGGTAATATGAGACAGCCACCTGACAGGTAGTTGTAAACAAGGGGGTTCTATAATGCAGGTAATATGTGACACCCACCTATCTGGTAGCTGTAAAGAAGGTGGCTCTATAATGTTGGTTATATGTGACACCCACCTGTCAGGTAGTTGTAGAGAAGATGGTTCTATAATGCAGGTAATATGAGACAGCCACCTGTCAGGTAGTTGTAGATAAGGTGGTTCTATAATGCAGGTAATATGTGACACTCACCTGAGGTAGTTGAATAGAAGATGGTTCTATAATGCAGGTAATATGAGACCTCACCTTTCAGGTAGTTGTAGAGAAGGTGGTTCTATAATGCAGGTAATATGAGACAGCCACCTGTCAGGTAGTTGTAGATAAGGTGGTTCTATAATGCAGGTAATATGTGACACTCACCTAAAAGGTAATTGTATGTAAGGTGGTTTTATAATGCAGGCAATATGTGACACCCACCTGAGGTAGTTGAATAGAAGATGGTTCTATAATTTAGGTAATATGAGACACCCACCTGACAGGTAGTTGTATAGAAGATGGTTCTATAATTCAGGTAATATGAGACACCCACCTGACAAGTAGTTGTAAAGAAGGGGGTTCTATAATGCAGGTAATATGTGACACGCACCTGTCAGGTATTTGTAGATAAGGTGGCTCTATAATGTAGGTAATATGTGACACTTACTTGACAGGTAGTTATATGGAAGGTGTTTTTATTAATGCAGGTAATATGTGACACTCACCTAAAAGGTAATTGTATGTAAGGTGGTTTTATAATGCAGGCAATATGTGACACCCACGTGAGGTAGTTGAATAGAAGATGGTTCTATAATTCAGGTATTATGAGACACCCACCTGACAGGTAGTTGTAAAGAAGGGGGTTCTATAATGCAGGTAATATGTGACACCCACCTGAGGTAGTTGAATAGAAGATGGTTCTATAATTCAGGTAATATGAGACACCCACCTGACAGGTAGTGGTAAAGAAGGGGGTTCTATAATGCAGGTAATATGTGACACTCACCTAAAAGGTAATTGTATGTAAGGTGGTTTTATAATGCAGGCAATATGTGACACCCACCTGAGGTAGTTGAATAGAAGATGGTTCTATAATTCAGGTAATATGAGACACCCACCTGACAGGTAGTGGTAAAGAAGGGGGTTCTATAATGCAGGTAATATGTGACACCCACCTATCTGGTAGGTGTAGATAAGGTGTCTCTATAATGTAGGTTATATGTGACACCCACCTGACAGGTAGTTGTAAATAAGGGAGTTTTATAATGCAGGTAATATGAGACAACCACCTGTCAGGTAGTTGTAGATAAGTTGGTTCTATAATGCAGGTAATATGTGACAACCACCTGTCAGGTAGTTGTATATAAGGTGGCTCTATAATGTAGGTAATATGTGACACTCACCTGACAGGTAGTTGTAAAGAAGGGGGTTCTATAATGCAGGTAATATGTGAAACTCACCTGACAGGTAGTTGTAAAGAAGGGGGTTCTATAATGCAGGTAATATGTGACACTCACCTGACAGGTAATTGTAGCTAAGGTGATATTATAATGCAGGTAATATGAGACACCAACCTGTCAAGTAGTTGTAGAGGAAGGTATAGTTTTGCTGCGTAGAGAAGGTGGTATTATCTTGACAATTTAGCTTCACAGTGGTGGAGGAAGAAACGATGGTCTTGCGGCAGAGCACCCCATGGTGACAAAGAACTAATAGCAGTAGCGTCTTGATGCCAGGCGTCCTCATTGTGAATTCACTGTGTGTCTACTGCCCGCCTCGTTTTCTGGCCTGATTGGCGTCAACAATGTCAAGATCTTTCGCGCGTGCGTAGTAGACCTTGTTTCCGAGGGATGGAATTAACCCATACATAGCCCATCCCTTCAATTGTTTGATGCACCACCAATTAATTATCAACATTTTGAGGAGTGTTCTTTTTTGTTAACAACGTTGTTTTTTTACTCGTTAGATACGGCTCAGTAATTACAACTATCAGTAGGACGGATATTTTGGTGCGATAGTTATAATAACCATCAATCACATCTTCATATATTATACATCATAATGGCGATTAAATTTTAATAAAATGTTTAAAATATAATATGCTAGTTAACATACATTTTACTTGCATTTATGGGGTGACCTGGTGGTCTAGGGGTAAGGTGTCAGACTTCTATGTTGGCAGCTGGGGTTCAATCCTCGTTCCCGGCATAGATTTATCTGATTACCAAACCCTTTCTTCACCTCTGACAAGACAGCTTGTGAATCTGGGGAATGCCAGGCCTCCACCGTGGTTCGGATTCCACGTTAAACTGTAGGTTTACCATTACACATTAGCGTAAGTGCGTATAACCCGAACGGGTAGTAATACGTGGTGCTAATAATAATAATAATAATAATAAACTTGCATTTATGGGCACACGGAGTAAACGCCATTCTCGTCTAGTCTGATTTGCCGGTGACGTGGTTTATTATCCCAGTTTTCCTAAATAATTTGTCCACTTTCACTCCATGCAAATGCAGATACATTTCCTCCCAGATATAACTTCTTCATCCCTGTCCCATTATTTTATTTATTAGTAAATAGCCTGGATGGGTTGTAAAAGGCGGAGAAAAACACAAATACTTAGCTTTTTTTTATTAAACTTCTGGATGTCCATATAGTTATTTATTTTACTTCAACTTTTTATTACTCTATTTTCTATTCATTCAAATTTAGATTTAGATTGCTTGTTTACGTAATTTAATATAAAATTAAAATAAAATGTGCTAATAGCTACCATTATTTTCAATAGAGACCTCCTTATTAACCAAATTAGGTGTTATGTTCTGAACTAAGTTATATTACTAATAATAATCTACACATTAAATATTATAATTATAAAACAAATAGCCAAAGCTATTTTTTATGCATTTAGTGAGGATTACTCTATCTAGATATCATATTCTGAAGATTGAAAAATTAAACCTGGACAAGCAAATCGAACCCAGGACCTTTGGCTTGACGATTCCTGAATAGCCCAGTGGTTAGAACATTGGCGTACTAAGTCAAAGGTCCCATGTTCGATTCCCGTGTCCAGGTGTAATCTTTAAAGTTTCAGAATAATTATAAATGATTACAGGGGCAATTACAATAATTAGCATAAGTCTAGCACCAACATGATCCTACCTTATACTTGATTATATTTACAATCAGGCAGGCCACTACTGGGGGTTAAGGGGGGGGGGGATTATTGATACCATAGTACCGGGCCCGGGGCTTCCAAACTCACTTTTAAAAAAATGTTAAAGAATAAAGAAATTACAAAATAATTTGCCTATCCATTAAAAGGAACAGTGCATGCCCAACCCCATCACTGGGGTCTCCCACGAAGAAATGTATTGGCATTTGTCACAACTAAACGACGTTTTAAACTGCTTTAGGATTGAAGTAAGTGCAGCCGGAGTGGGGAATGAAGGCTCGTCACATGCTCGACCAATCCGTGAAGGATAGTTGTCATAACAACCTAAGCACGTTGCCAGATTTCTTGACAGTCACTGAGTATGCTTGCACAGTAATAACGCGCAAACACCCGCTATGTGGCAACTATGCTCCTCAGCCTACTCACCACGCGGATATTAAAGAAGTTTAAATAACAGTATATATTCTTGATTCGGTCAAGTCTTATCCTTCATTTCGAAACTTTTGGAAGTTTTACAATTTAAAGTTTTGTATGGAAATTAAATTTGGCACAAAAATAAAATCAGGCAGTAAAGAAAATTCAATTTAATTTTTTTAAGTATTGTATCATATTGTAGAATTTCTATGTTCTGTTAGGTAGGCTACGCCATAATTTTCATACATTGTTTTTCTCTTTGTATAAGTGAAAACAAAATGTATACAAATGCACAAACCTAAGTTGAGCAGTAGAAATAATTTGTATGTCCCTCGCTTTAGCTGGAATAAAATTATCCCTTCCTAGAATAAACTAGCGCACCTCTCCGCTCTCCTCCCCTTTCTAGATTTATTTTACTCTCCTTTGATATTCTTGAGTATAAATTTGAAAGATGGCTTACATAAAACACCAAATAGTTTATAGATGCCACCAATTCTCTACAAATTTCTTAAAGAGGTTCACCATGAAAAACAGCTTCAACAAGATTAAATTATTAAAGATTTTCCAGGCAAGGATAATCCAAATAGCTTCTAGTCTCTCCTAATTTTAAAAACTTTTCTTGTAAAAGACCTCTTCATATAGCATATATAGTAAGTAGGCGTCTAATTCTAGGTAAGGACCACTCTAAATATCTTCAAGGTACATGCAATTTAAAAAAATGTAGCACGACTTCTTCAAATAGCTTCTAGAAGAATCTAGTTTTCAAACATTTTCCAAGAAGGGGCCGTTTAAAATTTCTTGTAGGGGTGTACAATTTTTAAAGATTTGCCCAAGGAGGACATTCTAAATTTCTTATAGGAGCATCATAAAAAAAATTTAAATCTGGAGGAGAATACTCCTAATACCTTTTAAATCAGTCTAACTAAAAAATGTTAGAACCATTTTAAATAGCTTTTAGGGGCATCCCAATTTCAAAAGGCTTCTGGGGAGGATCACTCAAAATATCATATAGAAGAGACTTAAATTTAAAAAATCCAGAGGAGGTTCACTCTAATTTTTTTAAACACTCTGTGGAGGAGGGTACCCAACCCCCCTCTCTTTATTTTGGGGGTCAAAACTCCTAAATATATTAGTTTATTTTTGCTAGCTCCTGCTCTATAAATAAGGTTCCGCCACCACTGATGTTTAATATTACAAAGAGAGAGGGTCCCGCGATATATTTCTGGTACCGGGCACGGTTTGTGTACCTGGTGGACTTGTTTACAATTAATTTTAGTTTTTTTGTCTCTCCAACACCTATACAATCCTACCTTATATTTAAACTACTTCACTTGTAAGTATGGTGTTAGTTATTTCCTACATGCTTCACTGGCCAAATGGTCTAAGGTCTCACACTCACAATATACTAGACCCTCGATGACAGGGATAATAGGGTTAGAGTTACATTTGTAATTAAGGTGGTTTTTCCTAAAAGGTTTTCCACCCCCCTCCATGAAAATTCTGGTACACTTATTTTAAATCCAATCTTCCTCATTCATATCTCAATAACGTAGTATATATGTGTACAACCTGAACAGGTAGTAAGACGTTATTCTTTAAAAAAAAGTAATTTCCTTTATAGCACATTTTATCTTCTGTTTGATATATTACGACGAGTATCGAGGAAATAGTGATACCATAACATACAGAAGACCTTAAGTGTACTAGCATTTTCCCATAAGAGTCGATGTATAAGGAGCTCTCCGACTAAGTGACATGGTGATACACAAGAGGACCTTATGTAACACACATGATGGATTGCATCCTGACCCCTCCACCTCCTCCCTGCTACAACCAAACTTCTCACTAGCTGTCGGTGATACACAAGAGGACCTTATGTAACACGTATGATGGATTGTATCCTGACCCCTCCACCTCCTCCTTGCTACAACCAAACTTCTCACTAGCTGTCGGTGATACACAAGAGGACCTTATGTAACATGTATGATGGATTGCATCCTGACCCCTCCACCTCCTCCCTGCTACAACCAAACTTCTCACTAGCTGTCGGTGATACACAAGAGGACCTTATGTAACACGTATGATGGATTGTATCCTGACCCCTCCACCTCCTCCTTGCTACAACCAAACTTCTCACTAGCTGTCGGTGATACACAAGAGGACCTTATGTAACACGTATGATGGATTGCATCCTGACCCCTCCACCTCCTCCCTGCTACAACCAAACTTCTCACTAGCTGTCGGTGATACACAAGAGGACCTTATGTAACACGTATGATGGATTGCATCCTGACCCCTCCACCTCCTCCCTGCTACAACCAAACTTCTCACTAGCTGTCGGTGATACACAAGAGGACCTTATGTAACACGTATGATGGATTGCATCCTGACCCCTCCACCTCCTCCCTGCTACAACCAAACTTCTCACTAGCTGTCGGTGATACACAAGAGGACCTTATGTAACACGTATGATGGATTGCATCCTGACCCCTCCACCTCCTCCCTGCTACAACCAAACTTCTCACTAGCTGTCGGTGATACACAAGAGGACCTTATGTAACACGTATGATGGATTGCATCCTGACCCCTCCACCTCCTCCCTGCTACAACCAAACTTCTCACTAGCTGTCGATGATACACAAGAGGACCTTATGTAACACGTATGATGGATTGCATCCTTACCCCTCCACCTCCTCCTTGCTACAACCAAACTTCTCACTAGCTGTCACATCTCATCATCCTCCCTCCTTTTCCCACCCCTTTCTTCCTCGCTTCAAAAAGAATCACCCCTGCTGCCAACCCTCCTCACTAAACCTGTCAGGATTAATTGTCATCATTAGTGGCGTACAGCTTATCTCTTTATATCATGTGACACAATAGATATTTGAGGAACCCATTTTAGTGAATTATCATGCATCAATGGCATTTTGAAGAAAACCTTTATTATTATGTTTTTAATAAAAAAGTTAAAATCGACAGATATCAGTTGGTAATCCTACATTAGTTTTGATCTAACAATTCAAACCCAGGGTTAAATCTCTGAACGATGGTTGATATAAGATTCCTCATCAGTTTCAAAACATTTAGTGGACAGTCCATTTCTATTAAAATAAAAAAATAGTAGATAATCTGTCACCTTTTAGTGTACTAGCCCAACATCAAAACCCTTAATGCTAATATCGCAAAAATGGTATTGCAATTCTCCTTATTTTCAACTCCTCGTCGGTTTTCACCCAACGTCTTAGCCCACAACGTTAAGTTACTCATTCCCCACTTCCCTATCCCATCCTTCCTATTCCTCGTGGTCCAAGATATTAAGGTTTTCCATTCCCATTACATGCAAATGCTGGTGCACTCCACTCACGTAATCCACATTAACCTACAGCTCTCAGACACTGAAACACAACAACCTGTGAATTACCTTCTCCAACCCTACCCTCTTTCACCCACCCTTTCAACCACCCTTTCACCCAGCCACCTCCAACCCCCCCACACCCAGAACCCATAACAGGGAATTACCATCATATACACCTTCCCACCTACCATTCCCTCCAGTTGAAGATAGTAGAATCATCAGTATTTTTTCGCTCTCTCTTTCTCTGCAGTTATAATAAGCCTAACAGTACTTGCATAATATCCTACAACCACCACTTTTGTCAGCCTGGAAATATTTGTTGTAATTATAAATCGTCATGGACCTGACGGCCTCAAAGATAACATTGTAAATGCCTCTTAGCTCGGTTAGGTCATAAACCCAATAGTATTATTATAATAGCCGTGATCTTGACTGTTCAACTCAGAAAAATTAAAATCTTCATAAACACGTAACCCTCAAAGACACCGCTTCGATCTTATATAAACCTATAAACATTTATAACGTTGAGGTATATAGCAAAGTACGCTAATTTTAAATGATGTGGAAGACGTCTAGCCAACAGTAAATCCATTATCGATCAATCCTTTCTCATTAAGAATGTAATCTGAAACTTTGAATACGAACAACCCTAAGGATGCATATTATATTATAAACAATAATATTTTTTACCATCCATCTTGGAGGAAGAATGGACTAACTTTAAGTATATAAATCAACATAATGAAAACAATGAATATTATTAAGGGTCAAAATACAGATGAATGGAATCGTTCAATCTAGGACTCATACCATTATGGATTCCATCATGATGACAGTTAATGGTAATGTTTTCAAATAATAAATCATGATAGATTCATTCAAGGCAAGGATCATGATAAAAACAAGATTTTCTAAATGATTAAAGAATGATCCTCAACACGATTGGCAATTAGGATCAATTACTGTGGCCATAGTATAAACATTCGTGGAAAAAGTCACGCCTTTACCGATTCCATCATTCTGAGATTTAAAAGATAACTTTTATGGCCAAATAGTTAAAGGAGTAGTAATTCTAAAGTATCACTTTCCCACTGCCCGGCATGATTACGTTAAGTATTTTCTATATTCCACCGATTCTAAGATACATCTCTACGTTATTTTTTCAACGTTTCCATCTCAAATTCTAATACACCGACAGCGTGTTTGCCTTATAATTACAAACTTCATATTAAGCACGAAACTCCCATACCTCATCTATTTTAATTCTTCTCGGAATATCTAGAAGTCTCGATATTACTTTCCAGCATGCTATTCTACTATTGGTACGAGCATCCTTCATCCCGATTGGACAAAACCTCACGTCAGAGCGTATGAATGCATCCGGATTAATATTCCTTTAGACTATGACTAAATGTCGTGTTGACATATCTTTAACTTGGGCTGTGTGAGTACTAGTTGGAAAAGATAATTATATTAATGATATGATTTTTGCATGAAACCAAATAATCATAAATATCATTCCAACACACGTACTTGGACAATGTATGATCGCTACTCATCGGTCAGAATAATGTTTGATACTTACATTTCAACTGATCTGTGACATCCCCTTGTTCTTCTTATTAGAATTCTCATCGTCCATTGATCACTTCTATGGATGGTACTTAAATTAAATTTAATCTTAGTTAATTTATTGTACCGGAGCATAATTCATTCCATAATCATCATTCAATTTATCATGATTACTAATTTTGATTTTTAATCGGAATCATATGTCTAATGATCAAATAATCGTGCTCTGCCCAAAGTCATGCACGATGCTTATCGTCATTCATTGTGTAGTAACATTATGTGTCATAGCTATACGTCGTTTAATCTGCGTGAACAATTAAGAATTGTGCTTTATTCTCATAAGACATGTTATTATCATTTATTGAGCCTACATCGCGCCTGCTCAACATAGGATTGGAGTCATATCGCCACTTGGCATCTGTAAATCGAAGACATTTATAATATATTTAAGATATTCTACCAACATTCATCGATCCTAATTTCACTATATACTCACATAATATATCATCCTTAATGAACTAGGACTTATCGTTAAAGGGTTAACCACAGGCAGGTTGTCTGCACCATCATTTAAAATTAAAATACTCTGTTTTAGACCTCAAATCTATACATTTGTATAGGTTTAAGGAAGATTGATGAGCGTATTTGAGGTTGGCATGTTTATGAAGGTTGTAGGGTTTTTGACTTGAGCAGTGGCCATCATGGCTATTATGATAAAACTCTGGGAATTATGACCTCATCTAGTTTAAAGAGTGGCTTACAACGTTATAATTGAAGCTATCATGTTTACAACGATTTGTAACGTCACGATCGGTGTGGGTAACATCCTTTCCCGGTTGACGGGAGGGGTTTTAGAATAATAGACAAGTTATGACAGGCTTATAGCTGTAGATAAAAATTGCATAAAAACCAACATATATCTTCAACTAGGGAGAAAGTATGGTCGGCAGGAGACGAACCTTTATTATTTTAATTCGCCGTTATGGGTGTGGGGTTGTGGTGAGGTACTTATGAGGTGAAAATAAGGTGAATTGCATCACCAGTTGTAGTAATGTTATCTTTATGGGTTCTGGTGTTGGGTCAGTTCGCAAAAGGGGTAGGCTCTTCATATTTATTATTATTATTATTTTAGGAATAGACTGTACTGCGTTGCAATAAACGTTTTAAACTAATGAGTACCAACTGTCCTTTGGAAATTCACCTGCTAGTTTTGAAATGCCTTAGGCTTATTGGCAACATGAGTGATGGAGGATGATGAAATTATTGAAGCAGAACTAGTGTAGGATTACCAACTGTTGTCTGTCAATTTTACCTTTGGTGTGAAAAAATCTAGTTTTTCTTCGAGATTTCATTGAATTTGTAACAAGCTACAAGTAACAATTCAATCAAATGGCATAATACTCACCCTCCGACCCGTTAGGACTCCAACTTCTTCACGCCTGGCCATGACCTCCCCCTCTAACACACTATCTAACTGACCGAAAGGAGGTGTGAACCAACTATCTGCAAGTGAAAAAGGCCACGCCCAAGAAAAAAGTGAAGGCGGCTCCACATAATTAGTTATTATTTCTTTCACCTGGACTGTTCTAGCGGATTTTACTGGTTCCCAGAATGCTCGAAATCTTTCTACGCGCTTTTCGATCTCTTCCCTTCCTCTCCCTCTCTCCTTGTTCCTATCATACTCTCTGTGGACATGTGTTCTTCTGTAGTTGCTATATATGGTGGTGTTTTGTTTGTATTGGTACTCAGTTGTACCATTGGCTTAGGACGATGTGAGCGAAGGAATTTAAGCTAGGGGTTAATTTACACTTTTTCAAATTTCCCTTTTGGATAAATTATGGAATCTTTTCAAAATAATTAATTTATACTAACAATTTCATATCGCTGTAATGGAATGGGGGTGCTTTCCATTATTACCGGGCTAATGTGTAGCCGTGTTTCAATTTAAAAAAAATTATATTGAGAAAACTAAGTTTTCCTTCAATCCTTAAAGTAACTTCTGTTTCACCTCTTGGCGGCTAGCGATTCATTGCGCTCTCATCTTGCTGATTGGTAGTTGGCGTCGTTTACCGAGTAAATAACTGTTTGTTAAAATTAAATTAATGGCTCGAGAAAGCAGAGCACTATAAATTTAGTATTGTGCTTTATAATTGTAATGGCATTACAAGCATATTCTGATGTCATGAGATACCAGGACACTTAAAAATTTAGTATTGTGCGTTATAACTTGAATTGCATTAGAATATATTTTGTTGTCACGAGTTGCCAGAACAATAAAAAATGTAATATTATATCTCGTAACTTATATTGCTATATATTACACATTATAGCCGTGAGATGACAGAGCACTTAATAATTAATTATGTTTTATAATCTCTGAAATTTTAATTATTTTATAGTTCATATTGTTGCCACTAGATGGCAAAGCTCTTAAAGCTTAATATTTTATTCTATAAGCTTTGAAACTTTGTTAAAGTACAAATTATTGCCACGAGGTGGCAGGACATTTTTGGGAAGTACTTTTTGTTTTTAACTTTTCAGAATGAAATTTCTAAATATTCCATCTGAAATCCACGAAGTGGAGAATCTCTAATCACTATGTATAAATTGTTATTGTTTAAAATTGATTCATTGTTTCTTCGATAAAACCATTGCTCTCTTGTGATTCCTTGCCTATTATTTATCGTGGGGAGGGGGCGTGTTTACAAAGTATGGTAATTCACTAAAATGATTACCTCAGATACCTATCGTGTCACATGATAAAAAGAGATAAGGTTTACATCCCTAATGGTGGCAATTCCTGACAGATCAAGTGACGAGGGTTGACAGCAGGGGAGAATTCTGGTTGTAGCGGAGGGTGGGGGTGTTAGAAGAGGTTATAGGGGGCAATATTTTACCCACTATGTGTGACACATATGGTTTTCTTGTGTAATGGTATCACCTTGTCGCCTGATTGGAAAGTTCCTTATACATTGACTTATGGGCAAATACTGGTATACTTAAGGTCTTCTATGAGTGGTGCCATCAATATTTTTTATATACTATCACGTTTACAATAAGTTTGAGTTATTTCCTGTCCGTTACGTGTGTGATCTTATAAGCATCACTGAGCATGCGGACTATGACTTCAATCAAATCTTATATGGCTACTCGGTGATATTAAGGTCAGCATTAAAAACAGGTTGGACTTATTGCAAGTAGTTTTCTATTTTCTCTCCCCATAAATAAGGGTGCAGTTCCTCCCAACTTCACCTTCTTCATCGCTATCCTATAAGCCTTGTTAGTAAGAGGTGGATGGTAAGACGTGATATACAAAATAAAAATATATCTTCTACTCTCTAATTTACTACTATTACAACTTAATTCCTTTTTACTTTCTCGCTATCTTACAGGTAGAGAAAGTATTGTGATCGTCAAAGAAATCTAACTCGAGATTTTGATGAATCTCGACGTTTCATGACCCCTGAATCCGAAAAGTTTTTTTTGAATTCCCGTTTTTCTGTCTGTCTGTCTGTCTGTCTGTCTGTCTGTCTGTCTGTCTGTCTATCTATACCTCCAACTAGAGCCTAAACTATTTTGCCGATCAAACTAAAAATTGGTATCTAGGGTTTTTATAGGGTTTCCCCGATGGGTTTTTGGAATTAGATCTCTAACCCTAAAATTGAGGGTAGTTTACTAAATGGTAAAAAGAGAAATAGTCGATTTTCTCAAAATCAACTCTAAATATTTTGATTAAATTTCATTTCCAAACATTTATAAATATTCCAAACAAAATGGCTACTCTCAATATTTCGGCAAAATGACTTTAAGGGTTCCGGTCTGATCTGTAAATTCTCATTTGTATCATATCTCCGAAACTATTTGAGAAAGTAAATTACTTATCATTACAAATATATATATATATATATTTAATGCAAATATTTTAATCGGAGCATATTTTTATCAAACAAATAACTTTCAAGCTATACGCAAATATACATATTTTTTAACTTTTCGAACATTAAAGGTACCGTGCGACCGTAAAAGAAAAACTAACCTGAAATATTGATGGATGTTGATGTCTCATAGCCCCTCGAACCCTAAAAAGTGGTCTTTTCAATGCTGTCTATCTGTGTGTCTGTTTAAACTTAAAATTAATATAGGGCGGAAAGAGAAAAAATAGATTTTCTCAAAATTGGCTCTAACGATTTTGATTAAAATTCGTATCTGGACTTTGATTAAGATTATAAATAAGCTGACAATTTTCATTTTCTCGTGTAAATGACTTTAAGGATACTTTACAGGAGCTGAAATTTACGTATCTCCGCAACTGTTTGAGATACTAAACAACTCATCATTGCAAAATTGTAATACTATTAAATATTAAAAAAACTTTTATATGAATTATATGTTTATAAATCCAATAGTTTCTTAGATATTGGCAAATGTATTAATACAATTTTGTGAGCTTTAGTTGTAGAGAGATGCTACTTAAGTTTTAACGCAATAATTCTCCAATTCCATAGAGTAATTAAATATAAGTAAGTCTCTTAATGTTTATGTTGTTTTTACTTAAACCTCTTGGGAGAAATGTTTGTTCAGCAATGATGTGCATCCATTTTAGACTCAATAGTAAATATAAACATTTTTTATTGGTCAAAATTTATAAATAAGGAATTTAAAAGCAATGCGAGGGCATGAAGATTTGCAGCACCTAATAAAATGTCGAAAATTTTAACCGTAGGTTGAAATTTTAATACGAAGTGTTGACCCGTGTGGACCCTACATTGATCTTTTTTATCGGTCAAAACTTACAAATGAGGACATTAATTCTTTAAAAATAAAATTATAACATTTAAAACCGGGATTTAAACAAAAGTTTTACTTCTGTATAGTGCAATTTATGCTTTGGTTTGCTCGGGTATATTATTTTGTTTCACATATATTACGAGTTTTGAGTAAATATCTCCATTTTAAAACAATATAGCGAGAAAGTCCGAGCGGAGATCCGTCCTAGCATGTGTACTACTATATTTTTACTTTATAATTTTAAACATGCCTTTATAAATTCATCTCATTTATTTTTTGTCCTACACATAATTTATGATTTGTTATATTTTATTTTATCTATTCACTGTCCAGCATATAATTAATATATTAGGTATGTTTTACTTTAAAATATATTACATTTACATAGCATTCCAGTTCTTTATTTTATTATCACATTATATTATATATGTGTAATTGGTTGTATACGCAATGTGTTGAAATTATTTACTATACATCACAACACATTTTATTATTATGTTAATGTATTATTTACTACATTTAAATACTGCTAACCCTGAAATGTAGTAATTTTACTTATTATTATTGTATAATCTATAAGATACAACAATAGTTTTAAAGATCAAAGTAAGCCTGTAAGGATAAACCTAGTGTAGAGCAAATTCATGTTTAGCCTTTCTACCAAGTATATTAATTTGTCCTCCACTAAATAAAAATTATATTAGGAATCTATTTTTTTTAATCATTACAATCATGGTACCTGTTCAATATAGAAAAAGATAAAGGTGAAACCAAAACAAAACAAGTGAGCAATTTAACAATCTGATGTTCCCAAGCGTTGTCGATATTTCTCTCTCTATCTAGTTCTAGTCCACGCCAGGAGCCACGCACACATAGTAGCACTGATATTGACAACATTTCTTGCTCCCCGGGCAGTCCATGTCCCCGTAGCACTCGTGGAGGACGGAAGTGAGGCACCACAAGTCTGCAGGGTCCGGTTGGTTGATATCCCTAGTCAGGGAAGGACAATGACCGGGCTTATCTAAACAAGCAAACATAATAATATTTAGCACCGCGTCTTACTACCCGTTCGGGTTATACGCTTTAAGTACTAATTATGCTAATGAATTAGGACTTGGGAAGGTTGAATTAGAGGAAGTGAACCCGCATTTGCGTGTAGGGAGAGTGGAAAACCATTTAGGAAAAACCACCTCCAGTTCACCCGACCGAGATTCGAACCTCGATCTCCCCGTCCTCAGCAGTCGAGCTTCAACACGACAAGCGCGTTAGCCAACTACGCAACCGAGGCGGGTAGCAAACATAACGTTTCAAATATAATATGATGCTTCATTTGGAAATCAGAACATTAATAACTACTTGACACATAAACCTTAGATAAAAATTCGGGTTATAAGGTTATGTACTAATTACACTGATGTTGATATTTATAGGAAGTGTACCCGCATTTGCAGAAGTTGTTTGGGGGTGAACTAGAGTTTGACATGAGTGTAGGGGAATGTGGTGATGCCTCTTCAATATTAGTCATGGCCACCACGGAGTTTGACCAAAAATGTATCTTCAAATGCCAGTGGGTTAAGGACAAATATTCAATAACTATTATTATTATGTGTTACAAATTAAACTACAAAACTTAATTTATAAAGCCATATTTTATTTATTTTGGCCAAAAGTGTTTTTCTTTTCTTGTGAAAAGTGCAAAACTTGTTCTCTTGTCCCCACCAAAACAAAGTTGAGTATTATGAATAAAACATCTTGTGTAATGGGTCTATATGAGTGCTAGATTGTACCAACAAACTATTAAATTTAATAGGCCTATATTCGTTGGTGCGTGTGAAACATGTGTGTAGAATGGAGCTATTGGTGTGTAATAAACCCAGGCGTTTACTTAGTATTTCAGGCCTAAAAAAAGAGGGGAGGGCAATAAATTAACTGTATGGATATTAATAACCACCAAACAGAGCTATCAATCAAATTATAATTGCTTAGATTGGCTAGATGGACAGATCTGGGCAGAATTTGGCGGAGAAATGGGAGGGTGGGTCACTAACAACTTTGGTTCTTTCTGGAGACCACAGTTGTGTAACAACTTTGTGGAATTATTAATACTTTCTAGCAAACTCTCTTGTTAATAGATAATTGGATATACGATAATCTTGTGTTAGTTATGAATCTATCTATATGTAAAATTACAGATGATAGGAACGTTTACTTGTGGTAATACTTTGTATCAATTTATATCATAATAATTTAATGTTTATACAATTCGACTCGCAAGTAATTAATTATGTTACCCTAGCTTGTCGAAACGTTAATTCATCTACTTCGTGATTTGACAAGTTCGTCTTGTGAATCAGAAAGAAGTCTTAGTTTTCTGCGTAGACTAAAAACCTACTTAAGATCAAGTATGGCACAAAAGCGACTAAATCGCGTTGCAATTTGTCATGATTACAAAGTTGTATTGGGTAGCATCGATATAAAAGAAACAGTGAGGTGTTTTACTCAGAAAAATGAAAAAGACGATCAGAGTTTGGATCAAAGCATTAATGATTAAGGTAATTTATATATAGGATTAATATAATAGTTAAATAAGTTATCATAACAAAAATGTGTTATTCAATTGGAAAAAAAAAATTAGAATAATGCGAAGGGAAAATTGTTTATTTCCAGGGCCGTAACAAGGAAAGGAGGTTTCAATCCCACTTCTTCCGAAAGTATGAACAGTAATATATTTTTTTTAATTATTGCCAATTCCAGGCTTTTAGCTTATTGGAGAATATTAAATTTTCTAATAGCTACAAGCTGAATTATGTGTTAGAACACTTTAAAATGCTTCATAAAATATTTAATGTAAAAAATTTGGCAAATCATTTTAGGGACGTTACCACGAACCACTGCAAGTTACCCCTCACTCTTCTTACCCAAAAAAACTGGGTACGGACTTAGTCAAATCCGTCACTCACCCCAACCCCAGTAAATAAGAGCCATTTACGCAAATGTGAGCAGGGTGGGCAGGATAATCTCAGCTATCTCTTCACATAAAACATACGTGAAATTGAAATTTTAATGGTCAATTTTTAAAGTGTAGTGAAATTCTATTAAGCACGTGAAGGGAATGTGTAACTTGCTTTTGGCAAGACAAACTTATACCTTTCCACCTAACGCACCAGGAGGATCAGGCTTGCGGGGAGCTAGGAGGGTAATGTGCGCGCAACTGTTCATCACAGTCACTGAAGGCGACCAGTAAGCCGGCTATCCCTGACTCGTGAGTGCTATATTCTGGGCATATATAGTAGGTTTCAAAGGCTTTGTAACGGGATAACCAATTTAGCCCCATACTGCCCAAAATTGCTGCACTTAATCATGGGTCAAAAACACATATATTATTCCCTGATATAAATGCAAGTCTATTATTGTATAGATATTCATGTGTAACATACCACGTCTCGGATACTTCATGGAATAGGACCGACGTCATCAGAAGGGTTACCTTTCCTCGCCATTCTCAAAACACCGCACATGACCGGTTCAAGCATTGACAACGACTGAAGGCAGCGCGTGGCCTGCTCGTGATGTGGAACCTTGTTTACTTGGGCCTACTTTACCATTCCCATGTTGTGGGATTGTTCTTCCTTTCTTTCCTCCCATGATGCTTTGCGTTCAACCACTATAAAACTTCATAACTCTCTAGGCAAACATACGATTACAATTATTCATCACCTTCAGGATAGTTGACACTCTACAAAGTTCTCTCTTCAACTCAACTTCACGAAATCTGTGATCATGATGTTCACGTCGAGGGACCGGCCGGACCACTGAAATTAATATTAAGTTTGGTTAATCGTTCAAGTCCGTGGGTAGTAGGCGGCTCAAGTCTTAGGTTTTTTGTATAAGATGTTAAGAGGATTAGCTTCTCTCATTATTAATGTTCATTGTTCTTTAGGTTAGATTTCTATGATTTAGTTCACTTGCATGAAATAATCTAGTACTTCTCATGTTTTCTGCTTGGTCCTTAAGACAGGCAGTTTAAATGGGAATGATTCCCGCACCTTATCCCGTATGACCATTTTGTATTATGCGAGGCAGTTAGTCGGGAAAGAGGATATTCAGATTGTTCGTGGCCTAATGGCAATACCTAGTTAAGTATATTTAACTTGTGCTGTTCACCAGTTTTGGTGCTCAACTTGTGGGTCATTTCTGCCCTTCTGGCGCGGCTCGCATTACTCTCGTTTTGACGTATTTCTTCCTTGTGGGAGCCGGGTGTCTCCCTCCTTGTGTTTTGACACTCATGTCATGAATTTAACGCTTCTGGCATAGACAAATTGGTCAAGCATCAGCTTATGACAAAGGATGAGAACACTGAATTAGAACTTACCCTGTACTATTAATTGATGAATATTTTCGACAGATTCATCTATGTCTGGAGTCGACAGCCAACAGATTGGAACTTGCATAACTTAACCTGTCTGTCTAATTAGTGGGCGCTTCACGCCATACTCACGCTTAGAGAGTATCTGTCATCTAACAATGTGTGTGGTTAATTGACATAGACAAGTCTAAGGACTGTTTCAGTATATATTGGTTTGTGTTCTGAAGATGTTCTTTGTACCTGTTTCGGCCTTTTGTTACATTAAACTGAGTTGTTAAAATGCACTGATATCTATTCCTTTCAAGTATTTCCTAATATGTTTATTTACTTTGTTAGCAATCTCTGTCTTGGGTGTTAACTAGAGCAGCGGTTCAGCTTAATTCAGTGTAGATTAATTTAGTTTTGTGATTGTGACTTGAATTTTATTATTTTTATTGTGTTGTTTTAAAATTCGTATTACAATATATATGAGTAATGTTTCAGGATTTAGTGTATGTACCGAAGTATAAATAGGAGATTATGTAGACATCAACAATAACGCTTTCGGTTCAGTTGACTTTTTGTTAGATAATTCTACTGAGTATTTATCTTTCGAATGAAAAGTGAATTTAAAAGGAAATATAACAAAACCAAAATGAGATATTTTACAGAAGGTATAGAAAATAAAAAATATTAGTAGTAATAGTAGTAGTGGTAGTAGTATTATGGAAGTACTGTATTATATAACGTCAAAAAATCGCATTTTTGACATATGCTCCTTTATGAATGTTCATGACTCAGCTTATCCTAAATTTATCAACACTTTTCGCCACTGGTTATAGCTCTAGCTGCTGTCGAACACCCGACCACCCGGTACAGTGCGGCTGTGGTCAATCTCAGACTTCTAAGAGGGATGAGGCGTCCTGTTCCGTACTAAACAGGGACTCAAGCTGTAGGATATTTTCCCCACAAGTTTCGGGAACTTGGTAGCTTGGTATGGAAAGCACGTTGAAGTAGCCTCCCTAACAGCTGACGTTCTTCTGTGGCCCTCCCCTCTTCTCTAAAGGAATAAAAAAACTCCCTGTTATCTACCAAAACAGAAGAGTTGTTTCACCTGCGTAACTAGTTTTTCAAATACTCTTTGTTATGCTAATTGGCAAAACAATCTCTGTTTTTTTAACATGACTTGATACGAGTAAACGACTACTGATTTAGAACAGTTTGCAGTGTGAGTTTTTAGGCTTATGTTATCCTTGCATGTTCTAGTCTGACTAAGGCTGCAGGCTATGGCATTATACTAAATTAATGGTTCTATAGTTCAAGTAATGTTGTTATCATAATATTTCTTATACCAACAATAGTATATATCAGTTATTTCCAACCAGAGTTCCGCGGAACACTAGGATTTCACGAGAATTTTCAGAAGATTACTTTTTATTGGTCTGTCCATAAGTTTTGGACGATGTTAAAATGTGTTAAGAAAACTCATACATCCGAAGAAGATGAAGATAAGAGTGCTGGTAATAATATTAAAGGTGAGAGTATTAATAATAAGCCTATTTCAAGTACCGAGGGAAAGTAGTTAGTATAAGCCAATCAATACTTTGGAAATATTAAATTCAAAAGTATGAGTTAATTACTGTTTACCAACCTCGCAGGTTTACGCGTATATTTTGTAATTTACTCTTGTCAAACCAAATATATGACATTTTGACAGCCTGGTAGGGGCTCCCTAAGAATTTACGAAATATTTTAAGGGTTCTTCTAAACAAAAAAGCTGGTAGCACTTATCTATAGTGGGATTTTATCAAGAAGAAACGCTTAGAAAATGCAAACTTTTTTTTTGCCAACACTGATAACATTTTAATATTTTAATTGTGTTATTATATGAATATTATTAATATATACAGAATGATTCGTAATTGTATACACTAAAGTGGTGCGGTGGGTTCTACACTGAAAAAGAAACTAAGTCTCATTGCAACATATCCAGGACCGCTTCATTACCGAGATATGGTAACATTTCTGGGTAGCATTTGACGTGCTGGAAACATGGAACGTCACACTTCGTGACTTGCTGTGATTGAAAGTAGTCACTAAGACGGGGGACCAAAACACAACCGAGGAACTGACCTAAATTATTATGATTTACGGTGAGGAACGACAGTATTCCCTGCTCGTACGTGTGCTGCCCGATATAATGTGCAAGGACACCCAAATCCAAGTATATATCCTAAACTGAATCGTTGCCTAAGTGAAACCTGTCACTTTGAACCTGTGAGGGTCAACGCTGGTAAGCCATGACATTGCAGGGCCGTTGCAGTGGAAGAGGCAATTCCGCATTCAGTGAAACGCTCACCGGAAACTAGCACACAGCGATTATCCTCACCTGTCACAGATGTCCGTGTGGAAAACAGCACATGACTTATTATTGTACCGCTTCAATTTGCAACCTGTGCAGGAGTTGAACCCATCTCTCGATTTCAAATGCCATAGGACATTTGGCGAGTGGATGTTACCCCACCACGCTACATATCCACAATTCCTCATCAGAATACTGGCACTGGATGAAACAACATTGATCAGAAGTGGCATTGTCCACAACCAGCACATATGGTCTGACACAAATCCAAATGCCGTCCTGGAGGCTCATTCACAATATCAATTCGCCATCAAATATTGGGTGGAAGATGTGGGTGATATTCTACTTGGACCTTATGAAATGTCTGCACGAATACGAGGTGAAGTTAACTTATACGTTCTGCAGATCATTCTCCTACAACTATTGGAGGATGTTCCACTGGAAAAGCGGCTGAACACGTGGCCACTTAGGGACATTACACATTACGGGGCTTGCACATTACGACCGAGCAGGGAGAAGTCGTTTGGACAAATAATATCTCAGGCGATGGACCTAACGCAACGGGCCTGTTGCATGCCTGAGGTGATCTCCCGATCTCAGACCTTGCGACTTCTGGTTGTTACGCCATATTAAGGGAACTGTGTACCTCTAACGGCACAACACGAGAGAACATCTGTGGGGTAAAATTATTGATGTTGTTGGAAATTCAATCAAGGATATGCCACCCATCTTCCAACGGACACGACAGCCATGGTACAAGAGAGCTGAACTGTGTTGTGAATGCAACGGTGGACACTTTGAACATCTCCTATGAAGATACAATGTTCCATTATCTAGGCAAATAAAAATCCTATGACATAATGATAATCTCTGTCCGAACTTTCCAGTGTTCCTGTCAGATTCTCGATAAAGAAGTTGTTCCAGCAATATGTTGTTATGACACTTTTAGTTTCTTTTTCATTGTAGATTCCACAGCACTTCTATAGTGTACACAATTACAACTCATCCAGTATATATCAAAAGTGACAACTGAATATCATATTACTTGACGTATGAATATATTAAAAATATGTGGGTAGTTTTGTTTAACTGTCCAAGAGGTTTCTTCTTGCAAGAATCGGATTGTACATTACTAGATATATGGGTTTCTACCTTCCTCGCAGTTGGATATGGGCTCACACACGTTGAACATCGTATGACTACAGGTGCACTGGTGGCAGCCCTTTATGATCACCTCTCCTGGGTTACATACTTCTGAAACGTGATTAACATTAAAAACTGTTTGGACAACATCAATACTATATAGGTTTGCTGATGATACAAAAAATGCCGATATTGCCCACATTTATAAAACTAAAAACAATACACAAAGTTAATATTAGACCAAAAATGTTATACTCTTGAACATAAATTCGATTACACAGGGTGTTCAGCCCTAACAGAATATATAGCGTGTTTGAACCAAAAGTAGTACAAAATCCCTTTTCACTTACATCCGTAAATATATGCTAATACCATTAAATTGTGTCCAAAGTTTCGGAGTACAGAGCCGGGAGAGCAAAGCTGTGCAACCAAGTGTGTACAACAGGTTGCATAGTAGCTAGGCGCGCAGCACTGCACGCCTCTAAATCTTGGAGCACGGCAGCAGAACACACCACAATTAATATAAAGCAACACACCAGTCCATTTAAAGATGTGAACACGTTCTGAGGGTAATAATTAATGGTTCTGCATCACAGAAAGTGCTTGCCATTATTATCCTATATGTGCAGTGCCACGCGCCTGACTCCTATGCAACTTGTTGTACATGCATGGTTGACAGCCTTGTTATCCCGGCGCTATACGCCGAAACTATGGAACATAATTTAATGGTATTAACATAGGTTTCCGGATGTGAGTGTATAGGGATTTTGTATTACTTTTGGTTCAAAATAGCTATAGGCCTATGTGCAGTTTGAGCTATGAGTTTCCGAACATTCTGTATAACATATACTGTACACTGAGCAAGGATACACACCCACTTCGATGGCGTAGTTAGTTAACGCGCTAGGTTCGTGTTGAGATGGACTGCAGAGGACGGGGAGATCGAGGTTCAAATCTCGGTCAAGTGAACGGGGGGTGGGTTTTTTCCCTCAATTGTTTTCCACTCTCCTTTCACGCAAATGCGGGTTCGCTCCCTCTAGATTCAACCTACCCAATTCTTAGCCCATTAGTGTAATTAGTACTTAAGCGTATAAACCCGAACGGTTAGTAAGACGCGGTTCTAAATTAAATTAAATTAACAAAGACACATGCAAACACTATGCACCAGCGGTGAGCCTTGTCATCTCCCCTCCCCACCCTCCACTCCTCCAATTCCCCAACACACCTATATACCCGCATCGTCGGTCAGATGGACTAACGCGTCACTTTGGTGTGGGACCGGATCGCTGATAGCGAGGAGGTCGAGGTTTCAATTCCGGGTTGGGTACACTTAGGATGGTTTTTATTAAATGGTTTTCCTATTCTCCCTCCCCCCCAAGGGCGGATACATTTACTCTCGAATTATACCTTCCTCAACCCTACTCTTCTAACGTAATTAATGTACTTGCATAGCTCAAACAGCTGCTAAAACGTTATGAGGGAAAATGATCTTAGATATGTCGAGTAGAATTACAACATAGAGATGTGTTGAATGCAAAAGATACATTTTAAGACCAGGCTAATGATTTGATATTCCAAAGTTATATCTTAAATGTGGACTTGAATTTCCCAATTGGTAGAAATATCGAAAAATAATTAATAACCCTAATGCATTTTCTTCCCCCTAAGGTACAATTATAGTGTTGAGTGTGTCACTGCTAGGCATTGTAAAGTCGTGACAAAAATTATATAGGCCTACTGGTGGAACACGATACACATTAACTTGACACCGACAAATAAACTCAGCTATAAACTACCTGAATGGTTTAGCACACGTACTAAACGTCTGTTGGTAGTAGAAATGTCGATGTTAGACTGTTGGCTAACCTGAGGGTGTTTTTCACTCTTATTCTATGAAAATCCGGGTACGTTTCCTCTCGATGGTAATACTTATCTTACATGTCAGCTGTCACGAGGAGAAACAAGATTAGGAATGAAGTTTTCCGGGAAAGAGTAGGAGTACAGGGAGTACAATGAGATAGTAGAGGAAACAACACTGAGATGGAATGAGTATGTTATGAGGATGAAGGAGAGAATACCAAAGAGAACGATGAAAATGAAGTATGTTGGGAAAAGGCCTCAAGGGAGACAAAGAAAGAGATGGGAGGAGCAGATTTCAGAAAGTGTGCAGGGGAGAGGAGAAGAATTGAAGAAATTAAAGCAGGAAGAATGGTGGAAGTATAGAGGAAGATGGAGGCATTTTACTAAACTGACTTGGCCACAAGCTGAAAACAGTTGATGATGATGATGATTATGATGATGATATCTTCCTCAACTAATACCCTTACTTCTAACACTGGTAGCAATTGAAAGTTAGAAGCAATTGTTAGAATGGGGCAATCAATCCATACAAAGAAAATGTACTTTGGATTCACTCTTTCTGTTGAGCTGGTAATATCAAAGTTAGAAGGTAAAGAGTAAAGGGTAAAGGGTAGTTTTAATAAATTCCCAGCTCCCCTAGTTATATCTAGATATCATTTTAATTTCTCAAGCCATTTTCCCCATTCCTTGATTGAAAAACTATTACCAAACTTTATTAAGGTTTGAATTGAGTGAATTAATGTATTTAATTTATTTATAAGGAAATATTAAAATAATGTGTTTAAAAGTTTGTAATAAGGGGGTGGAGAGTTTACTAAAGGGTCACGCCAAGTTTACGAATGCAATAATTATTCTAGTTAAGGTATTTGTGTTTTAACTGTTCTGTTCATTATTATGGTCCCAGGAAGCGTTGACACGAAGAACTTAGTGGTATTTAAACATAAATGAAAGCTTAAAACTAATGGAAGAAAAGAAGTAGATAAGTAAAGTTATGGCCAAGGATGAAGAAAGCTAATATTTTAGCGCTTAGGGGATGGGGGGGAAGAGAGTACAAAAACTATATTCAGTGAGCTAACGGCGACTATCTTCGTTTCCTTGCGCGCACCACCGTAGTGCAGGTGCGACGCGTGGGGGGGGAGGGGGTTTCAGCCCCCCTTCCTACTTTGGGCGAAACGCTAGGAGGTTAGAATTTTTGTGGAGAGTCGAGATCTTGAGTTGGAAATTCTAGAATTACTCTGTGCCACAGTACTTTATGTTATGAAAGTTATTTACAGTAGAATTTTACAGACAAATTTTAAATTTCTCAACTGTCAATCCCTACTCTTCAAAAGTTCCCAACTTCATAACTCATCAAACATTGAGAGAAGATACCTTCTGTAGTAGATTGTATGGGAAGATTAGTTAACCAGGTAAGTTGGTAGTGCCGTTGTCACAGCCTACTACTTTAAAGGCTTCTACTAATATTAGCCAACTAGATACTTGTAGCCTTAAGAAAGTTAGGTAATGTTTTATTTAATCTGATCAATTGATAAAGCCTGGAGTTTTACGAGCGGGAAAGTGTTAGTTTTCCAACACTCAATGATGATGATTGTAAAAACAAATAACATTTGTATCCTGAAAGATCCATCATTAACAAACCTAGATTCAAGGCCCAATTATCACCTCAAATTGTATAAGTTTCCCCCCTGCCCCCTCAGCACCCCTTTTTAACTTCCAGATTCTCCGGTGTTCTCAACATTGTATTTCTTACTTGAGGGTTTTTCTAATTTTGGAAAGTCTAGAGTTGGGAAATTTACTGTACAACCCCCTCTCCTTCCCGCAAAGATATATTTCGTGCGACGCCCGTGGCGTGGTGTCGTGGCGAGCAACGCCCACTATTCAAAACAGACCTGATAATAAGTTTATTTCAGTAGGAGGCATTGTTAAATATTATTATTATTATTATTATTTAGCACCGCGTCTTACTACCCGTTCGGGTTATACGCTTTAAGTACTAACTACGCTAATGGATTAGGAATTGGGAAGGTTGAATTAGAGGAAGTGAACCCGCATTTGCGTGGAGGGAGAGTGGAAAACCATTTAGGAACCGCCCCCCCCCCAGTTCACCCGACCGATATTCAAACCTCGATCTCCCCGTCCTCGGCGGTCGAGCTCAACACGACTAGCGCGTTAGCCAACCACGCCCCCGAGGCGGGTCCATTGTTAAATAAACAAGGTGCTGGCCTTCCAAAGCTTCTTTATGAGTCTAATTTCCTACACATCGAACAATTCTCACCTCGGCCTGATAAGCAGCAAATTTATTATTATTATTATTATTATTACCACCGCGTCTAACTACCCGTTCGGGTTATACGCACTTACGCTAATGTGTAATGGTAGCGTGATTGTGAGATGAAATGGAGGACCTACAATTTAGCGTGGAATCCGAACCACGGTGGAGGCCTGGCATTCCCCACATTCACAAGATGTCTTGTCAGAGGTGAAGGAAGGGTTTGGTAATCAGATAAATTTGTGCCGGGACCGAGGATTGAACCCCGGCTGCCAGCATAGAAGTCTGACTGACACCTTACCCCTAGACCGCCAGCTCACCAACAAAATTTTTCGCGGCGCTTCAGAAAGAGTCAAGTATTGAACTTGGCCATCCATTGCATGTGTCCTATGTTATTAGAAAATGTAATGTCAACAATCTTTTGAGAGCTTAGTTGCGGAACTGTTTATTGATTAAATAGAGATGTTACCGGCACTTTGGTAGTCAAGAAGATGATGTACTAAAAAGTGTTTAGCATTGCGTCTTAATACCCGCTTGGGCTCTACGCTTATGTACTAATTACATTAATGGTTTTAGGGATTAGTTAAAGTTATATTTAGAGAAATTGTTCCCGAATTTTCGTTGAGGGAGAGTTAACAACCATTATATAAAAACCACCTGACTGAGATTCGAACATTGATCTCATCGTCATCGGCAGTATAGCCTGCTACGAGAGCAGCGCCGTAGACTATGTGGCCAGTGAAGAGGCAAAAAATACTTTAAAAACATGTGATTTTTCAAATCCTTATTTTTATAAATAAAGTATTAAACAACCCTGTTTTCGTTTAGTTTAAAATACATGGTGTATCCATTTTTTTAATAAATTGTTTATGCAACAAAACAAGAACCAATACTTTGTCCCAGAAATCGATTTGATTACTGCAATCTTATAATAATATACGATGCAGTGCTGCTATAAATTTCCGATAGAACTATAACATAAAGCACAAATCTTGAGAGGGAAGTGATGGTTGCTAAGAACTATACCACTCAGATCACTGCATCATACTAAGAACTATACCACTCAGATCACTGCATGACAAGGGCTGGCAGAGTTTGTGACCGTGTTCTTCACACTGACACATCATACAAGAACTATACCACTCAGACCACTGCATCATACTAAGAACTATACCACTCAGTTCACTGCATCATACTAAGAACTATACCACTCAGATCGTTGCATCATACTAAGAACTATACCACTCAGATCATTGCATCATACTAAGAACTATACCACTCAGATCGTTGCATCATACTAAGAACTATACCACTCAGATCGTTGTATCATACTAAGAACTATACCACTCAGATCGTTGCATCATACTAAGAACTATACCACTCAGATCGTTGCATCATACTAAGACCTATACCACTCAGATCGCTGTATCATACTAAGAACTATACCACTCAGATCGTTGCATCATACTAAGAACTATACCAATCAGATCGTTGTATCATACTAAGAACTATACCACTCAGATAATTGCATCATAATAAGAACTATACCACTCAGATCATTGCATCATACTAAGAACTATACCACTCAGATCATTGCATCATACTAAGAACCATACCACTCAGATCGTTGCATCATACTATAGAACTATACCACTCAGATCGTTGCATCATACTAAGAACTATACCACTCAGATCGTTGCATCATACTAAGAACTATACCACTTAGATCACTGCATGACAAGGGCTGGCAGAGTGTGTGACCCGGTTCTTCACACTGACACATCATACAGTCGTTGATCAGGAAACTCCCAGGATTCCCACATGGCTGATTATTCATGGCTGGAACAACAAATACCAAAAACAGCCATCTTGTTTAACTGGTTCAATAACTCAACACTTACCAGTCGGCACACGGACTGATCGTCTACCTCATCTATAAAATGAGTCGCAGGTTACAAGGAGGTCTGGTTCTGAATCCCAATACGGTATTACAAGGGTGTTTTCTCCTGAATCGATTCCCACTACCTCCCACGCAATTCCGTGTTTCTAAATGTTATGGATCATCTTATAAGTTCCATAAATATATTGTTCGAGGCCCCGTATTAGAATGTAGGCTATTCAAGTATGACGGTTACAGTGGGTAGAGGGTAATGTCAGACTATAGGTCCTACACATTTTACAGGACAACAACGTTTATATCTAAAATCTCATAGGTACCCCAGAAAATACTTTTTGTTAAAGAAAAATATTTAAATTTGAAAGAGGTTTTTTTCTAATCATAATCTAAATTATATTAGAAAGGTCTCATGATTTTCTAACATTTCGCAGAATTAGCTCTTATTTAAGTTAAGATTGGACTTTCCCCACTTTTTCCCCTGTACCTTTCTTATGTCGTCAAACTTGGTTACAACAAGCACGGATATTACGAGATCACTACTATAGTTATCTAAAAGCCATAATGATTTAAATTTACCCTTATTCCCATTCATTTGTTCACTTTTATAACGAGCGTACTGCAGAGATTAACCGTACACATTTTGATAACTGTGGGGACCTGCAAACATTCCTGGTTTCTCAAGTAGTTGGAAATACCCAATTCTTGGAATAGACGAAGATAAATGGGGTGACAGCATTAATGAACACTTGTATCGTACTACCGGCAGGTCATTTTATTATTATGTTGAATGGAAATAAAATGTTAAACATTTTCAGTAACTTGTGATCAAACACAACAATCTAAGAATAATATGCAACTTATATAAAAATCAGACAACAATAATTAGATTTAAAAATCATGAATAGGAAGACAAAATAAGAAAAGCTATTAGTCAAATATGCGTCCGATCTTTGATCATCGTTAGCGTTTACGTTAAAGAAGCGCTTACAGAGGTCAAAGAAAAAATATTGTCTGGAGTTGAAATATGAAGACTTCATTTTATTAATGGCATTGCTGTTTGTGCTGAAAGTGATAAGAATCCTTAAAAACTAACTGAAAATAATGGATTAAATATTTAAAATTGATAAAATATGAATATCAACAAAAAGAAAACAACACCCATGGTGTGCAGCAAAGAAGCAATCAATGGATATAGAACTAGAAGAAGTATCGCAACAGCAAGTAATTGAGTCCTGCTACCTAGGAAGTAAAATAACCAAAGATAATATAAGTATAATAGCCCATGCATAGAAAGTTTTAGCAACAAGCCTCAACTGCCATAGTTTTGGAAGTCAGGGGAAAAGTTCCTAACACTTTTGGTAGTGAAGTTTCTTTGTCAAAACTTGCTTTCTTGAAATATAATCTTATTAGTTCCAATACTTATTGCTAGGTCGCAGCACTAGCCACTTTTACTGTTGTCATGTGCTAAGATAAGCCAACTGAAGAAAGAAAACTCTGGCCTATAGCCAATAATAGTTAAAATTGTAGGACATATACGAAGACATAATAGTTTGACGAGGATGAATATTCAGAAGGTGTGGAAGAAATTCAAGAGGAGAATACTTTAATGAAACAGATAGCGAACAATGCTGACAGAATAAGGTATAAAGATGTGAAAAAGTTGACCCAAGATAGGCCTATTTAAAGTTCTGCAACAAACCAATCACAGTGAGGATTCAGCTGCGACGAGGTGGGAGACCGATGCCTGAAACATCATAGTCAACAGTAGTTTCTTCAGCGATGTAGACTTACGTCCTAGTACTTCCTCCGTTGAATTGATAATATAGAATACAAAATATGTCCATAGTCCATAGTCGAATGGCATGCTCTGATGCTCCCTGAAGGCGAGCACGAGAGCAAGTTCCAACACGTACCGACCAATTGGTCACATCGTGTGATTCGCAGGTAAAACGTCGGGTCGTCGCGTTTTGCGAAGTTTTGGAACAAAGAACAGATATTATTATTAATATTGGGGGGTGGGGGTGTAAGAGTTTTGAGAAGCCGAGTAAGGGTTTTTAAGAGTTACGTGCGGAGACACTACTCTATGGGGGACTGGGTGAGAGCCTCCCAAACAACTATTGTCACATCTCGCTTATCCGAGCAGGGCTTTGGGACGTCGATGGCACCCAACAGGGTCGATGACGTAGTCCCCAAACCCCTGGATAAAAGGATTGGTGGCACCGGGAAGTCTGGCGTAGAAGGACTGCGCCAGTCCCCGGAAGTGGTCCTTGATGGTAGGCATATCCAGGTCGCGATGCAAAGTCTCATTCCGGACATACCAAGGTGCGCCCACAATGATCCTCAGACACACGCTCTAAAACGCCTGCATCCTCCTCCTATACGTGTCCGCCTGGTGGCCCCAAGCGGGACACGCATAATCGAGGATCGGTTTGAGCAGCTGCTTGTACAGCGTCAGATCGTTCCTTGTTGACAGGGCGCTACGCCTGTTAAGCAATGGGCCTAGGATTCCCAGCCTTTGTCTTGCCTTGTTGAGTCTCTCGTTGCAGTGTCGTCTCCAGATCAGTTTTGTGTCCAGAGTAAGTCCCAGGTACTTAACACTGTCCACCCATCTGATCTGTTCTCCGAGTTCTCGGAGTTGGCCACTCCGTTGCGACCCACAATAGGCGGCCTTGGTACGGGGACCCGCATCAAGTTCCTCGTCATCTGCCACAGGGACCTGTCCTGCACGCACAGGCTCTCAATCTTGTCCTCCCTGACACTGTTCCAGTATTCTCGAACCATCTGCCGAACCGCATGTACTTTGTGGCTCCAGTTAGCCTAGTCTACCGGGTCCCTCGAGGTTTCTCCCGGACGTTCCTGAGGATAGAATTGGGCAAAGAAGCCTGTGGCGCCCTCTTAGGACGGTGGCTAGGCGTCTAAGCTTCGAGTGACCCCTTGATGGCGGAAGTTATGAGCTCCGCACCGCGATCGATTTCTGCTGCTGCAAAATATGTAGCGAGGAATGACTGTTATATAGTAACAGAACTGACAAACTTGGGGAAGGTATGTATCTGGACATCTAAGTGGGATTAAGTTGTGGAATTGCGCTGAATGACCACTAGCACTCGTTGATGGTGTGGCGCCCGGAAAAAAAAACATCTCTGACAATTCTTCGAAGTGGGGCCTGTGAGTAAGATGTCGCTTAGCTGATGGTCCCGGCAGAGTCATCTGGAGCAAATTTCCTGTAGCTTGGGCATTTTCCGGCAACATAAATCCAACGTGAGCTAATATCTGCCACACATTTAAAAATATATTACCTCTTGTATTCATTTTGTTATATTAATGGCATTTTTATTATGCATGTTAAACAGCACATTTAACATGCTACAGCGAGGAAATTTTGTCGGCCTCTGATGTTCATTATAACCAAGTTCGACTGTATAAACAATATCTGTAAGTCTACATTTTACCACAATGTTGGCTAAATAACCATGTAGGCCTGTACAAAGTTCAGTACTGGGTTTCGATAAGCATACCTATATGCACAGGGCCCTCAAAAGGTGGAGGTTGTGAAGACCATTGGACCTTAAATTCACCACTGAAGGTGATGTGACCCACCTGCTTGGTATTTTGTGTCGATGCAAAGAACCCCCCCTGATGTGCTAGAGCAATGACATTGCTTGGTTGATGTCAGCCAAATAGTCTCGTGTATACACTTCTCTGGAATATCAAACACAACAGCTAGAGTTCATGGGCGTAGGGAGAATTTCATTTTAGGGTATTTTCAAAATCGTAAGTTTATGACATGATGGTAATATTTATCATTAAGACATAAGAACATTGTTATTTATAAAGTAAAGGTGGATATTTATTTGTGTGAGAGGAAAAATGGAGAGGGAAAGTAACAAAAAAGTTGTTTAGGGATTTTCTAACCCTTTCTCCCCCAGTTAATTTTATAAAATTTGATGCACCTAGAAGTTATTTATAGTTGTCCTCGTTTGGAAAGTTTTTAATACTAAACATTTTTTTAAAAGCTATTTAGAATAGTGCCTCCCCCCCCCAAAAAAATTGAAATTTTAATACTCCTAGAGGCTATTTGTAGTATTCCCCTTCGGCAAATTTTTGGAAATAAGTTGCTTCTAAAAGCTATGCTAAAAGCTAAGATGTGATCACAATATTTTTTTAGTTTAAATTAGATTCCCTGGAAGCTAGTTAAGCTTCCTCGCCTGATTTTTGTTATTAGATAATTCTAAAAACTATTTGAATTAGTCTTCCACCAGCGAGTTATTAAAATTGATTGTCGTTAGAAAGTATTTGGAGTAGCTCTTGCTTGGTTTTTAATTTTTAAATAAGATGCCTTAAGATATTATTGAAAGCGGTCTTCCCCCAACACATTTTAAAAAATGTAATGCTTTTAAAAGCTAGTAAGAATGATACTCACTTGGTTTTTTTTAAAATATTATATACATTAAGAAGCTATTTGTAGTGGACCTGCTACGGTTTTTTTTATTGTATGCCTCTAGAAGCCATTTAGAGATTTATTCACCTGGATCTTTATTTTAAGTGTAAAGTGAATGCCTCAATAAGTTATTTGAAGTTTGGCACAAGGTCAGTTTTAAATTTTATATTAAAGACTTTGGAAAATTTTGGGGGGTTTGAGCTTCTTCTCCCTACGCCCGTACCAGAGTTCATAATTTTAAAAAAAACATGTCAAAATGAGTTCACCACAATCATTCAGGAGAACATGCCACGATAGAATATCACAGAGAATAAAACTATACCTTAAACCAATTATATTTTCAAGTAATTATAATATTTCATGTAATTCAAAGACTTTGATTTTATATATGAAATTATGTTTATAAATCTAGGATTCTTATATTGTATGTAAATATACAAATGTAAAGTCTAATTTTCACAGTAGATACCTTTTAAAAACACAAACATACATTATAAGGACAAAATTGATCATTTTACAATGTTGTTGGTGCTAATTATTTATGTATTAATAATGTATTATTTTCCGCCATGTATTAAATTTGATATATGAGCTCATTTGAATGACAGTAGTTATTAGTTGCAGAGAGATTAACATACAGGTGATTTATTTAACTCTTTACTATTTTTTTATCGTGTGACATTACTGACCGGAAGGGACTTGACATCCAGCTCGGTCCCCTGTATGTATACTATTTGTCGCTCTGGTGGCACAGGACGTATATCCAACTAGGATTCGATCCCTGGACCCGTATTCCCAAGTGTGCTTTTGAGCATCTAGAGAACTTTTCCTTTTCGAGTTTCACATTTGGTATTCCTCAATCATTTGAGACCATTTGAGACACAAGCAATTGGAACTGATATCTATCGCTAACTCTCGAATGTAAAATGTAAAATTTCGAAGGGTTTGACGCTATTGATGAATAAAGATGGCGCGTGTATTACATTTGCTTGCGAGGCCAGAATTATAAAAACGTAAACTTGAATTAAAAAGGCTATTTTGAATCTTTAACGATAGGGTTAATGCACTTACCATTAGAGATAAAATATTTGTCAAGCTATTTAGATCGAATAAAAGTAGTGCAGGTTATTTAATTGACACATTAGAAAACGTGAAGGAGGGACAATATCGAACATCTACATTATCTGTTTTTACAAAGGTTTGTGTTGCTTATTATGTTTCTTAGTATAATACTCAAGTGTTGAAATAAAACAAAATGATTTATTTATCACGCTTTTAAGATAAGACCTCCAATAAATTCCAGAAGAATACGTTTTTGCTCAGAAGTAACATTTCTTTTTTGACATAATAAAATTATTCTAATAAATCTATTTATACTGGCAATAAAATTGGTTATGTATCACAGAGATAATCATTGTCCACATTTTAAAATATTCAACGTTTATCCTGTGCTGTGATTGGTCTATCTTACCGGAAAATAATTCGTTGTACGAGAAATTAGTTTATACAACTTAAAGAGAAATTGAATGTTTGCTTTCTCGACGTTGTTTGTGAAATTAACGTAAATAAAGTTAATACTTAAAGTGATTTGTTTAATTTATTTGTATTGATCTTTAATTAAGTACAATAATTCAATTTTTTATGGCTTAGTATATCAAAATAAACACACACACGAGGGTTTTTGTTTAGTTTAATATCTGTTTTATTACTTAGTAAAAATAATTTAAAAACCAACCAACTATGGGAACACTTTTCGAACATGTTCTGCTCAAGTTTGGACACCGAACAACGAACATGTTCGTGGAAATGTTCGTTGTTCTGTTCTAGATGGGACACGGATTATTACAGGTAGAGGGCTGTGCAAGCGAGGTTTTAATTTTTTTTTAATATATATAATTGTTTAAACATTATTTAATATTTATATGATTTTAACTATTAAATATGTATATATTTTAACTAGTTATCTTTTAAATAACAAATTTTCGTTATAAAATAAATATTTTTAGTACATTCTCTTATAGCTATTGCTATCAAAAATACTATCGTATCTATTGAAATTTTTGTTATTTGATTATTAAATCTAAATATCTTTTAAAAAAACATTACAACATTGATAATAAGTAATATCCCTAACATTGTTTATTTTAGAAGAATAGTAAGATGGTTTAGCTATTATTATTGTGTTTATCTAAATATCAGAAAAGATAATGCATGTTAAGATATCGGTATGTTTTATTGTTTGTATCTAGGCATATTTCAGTTTTAGAATTGTCTGATATTGCTAATTAATTATATTTTGTTTATTGTAATAAGTGATTTTTTTTTAACTTTTATTAAATTAATTTTTATGCTGTAAATATTTAAGTTTCGACTATGACCAGATACCTATTTTTATAACGTATTTTATGGTATATGTATAAATATATTTTTATAGAGCTTGTGTGATCAATGGACATCGTACGTTATTGTATTGTGATGTTGGCCATAACGCGGCCGTATCATAAAGTATACCTGTAATAATATTGTTAGTAAACATCAATTTATCATATAAACAAATACACGACTAAAAAAGAAATGTAACAAACCATTCAATTTGTTATTTCCATAGATATAAGAAGTAGATCCATCATCTTTACCGCGCGGTAGCTCACACGTCAGGCCTTAAGGTGGTATGGAAGGGCACGCGAGAGTGTTTATACAGTTTTTATAGCAAAACATTTTTTAGTTTTTGCTAATATAAATAAAATATTTCTCGAGTAAAAATATATAGTTTAATTTTCTTCGCGTGTTGATATCAACAGTTCCTCACTATCCATCGTGAGCATGGCGGCATCAGATGACAAACTTTTTAAATGAAGAGGTAAAGTTGTCATTAGATTCCATGACCCCCTCGACAGATATTCAACAACCGTTGAGGTTACCATGTGAAGAATATTTTACTCTCTCTTTCTACTGGAGTAATATTGTACTTATTTTGGTGAACTTAAAATGTTTTGTTATAAAACCTTTAAAAAAAAGTGACTTTTTCTCTCATTCCCTTCAACCCCCCCCCCC